>JAAKBH010000077.1:320000-515667 GCA_019776075.1 Amaranthus palmeri
TTCTTTATTTCAAGATAACAAACACTCAAGAGTTGTTCATCTTGAAAATTAATTTACTAGCATTGAAGATTTTCCAAGCACCCATGCTTAAAGCAATCGTCTTAACATTTAGTCGATCAGATGGCTAATGTTGATGTCCCTATAAATAACACTCGACTTGTTGTATTGCTTATCACTGGTATAACTAGTGATTATCATAGCATTGTCACCCAACAACATGATCCTTACCTCTATTTGACTCCGTCTGTTCAAAGCTTGCCCTTGAAGAAACCACCATCAAACACTGTCAAAATCGACAAAATAACCACCGCTTTTCATTCTCAAAATGAAGACCATACCCAAATTTCTCAAAATACTTCTTCCAATTTTTAAATAATCAACAACACAACAACAATAATAGGGCCCCATGGGGGAGTAAGTGGTCGTCGGCCATACAGTGGTGGTAAAGGTGGTGGTGGTCGCGAGCAGGGTGGTGGTTGTGATGGTCGCAATGAATCATGGTAGTAGATAGCAAAATAGCAATGCTCGGCAACAATTTCCTTGGACCTTGGGGCAATTTTTCGAAAATTTGAAATAAATAAACAAAAAATAAAAAAATTCAAATAATAACAAAGTTTTCTAAAAAATTCCTAAAGTAAGCAATTTTTTCCCAGACCTATGGTTTGGTTATGTTCGCAGTTAGTAACAGCGAACAAATAGAGCTGGTCAAAAAGTGAAGTACTTTGTTCGCTGTTACTAACAACGAACAAAACAAAAGTGTTCAAATAAAAGTCAAACACAAATAATAATGGAGAAATAAAAAAAATAAAAAAATTAAGGTGAGGTTCGCATATAACAGTGAACTAAGCGTTTTTAGGATATTGTCATCTCCATCACCGGTGTATAATGCATCAATAAGATGTAAAGTACTATCAAGATCCAAAAACAGAAACTGAGTATGTTTCGGTTATGAAACGAGGAAGTGCAAAAGACACTTAAAAATACCTAGAGATAGGTGTAATCGGGGACGATTGTTAATATGCTTGATCCTTCCGTTGATGAGACCTCAAATCCTGCAATACAACGTTAGCCTTGCCCGGAGGGTGGTTTCCCGGAAAACCCCTCCGACGCTCAAGTCAGATCGGGAAACCGAAAGTAATGAATATATGATAATTAATGAAAAATGAATAACGGATTGTAGGATGAGTTCGGATCATGAAGGAATATTTGGTTACATATCGATCGTAAGGAGAGAAGTGTATTTTAATGGAGTATTGTGAGAATATCAAGGCTTAGTCTCCTTTCAAATGATGGATCTAACCCCCCTTATAATACTAAGGAGGGAGTTATTTATGGGAGATTTTGGAAGTTATGTTCGATGATAATGGGAGGTTATCATCGGTTAATTGTGGGTAGTTATTAGACTAAGGTGGCGGTTTATGGTTTGACTAAATAAATTACGGGATAAGAATTTGACCCCGTAACATTAGCCCCACGCATGAAGACTGATAGAGGAGGGAATTTAATTTGGCGAGGGCATCAGTTTTTGTGCGGAAATAAACATACTTGTGAAGTGAACCTTCGGAAGAAACCATACAATAAGGTCCAAATAAAAAAAACTTTGAACTCTTGCCTCGATGAGTCCATGCTTGGTTGAAGCCCCATGAATAATAAATATTTAGCCTTAGAGCCCGATAAGATAATTCGATATTTGAGCGTGATATAATGATATAGCGCAACAGTCAATCACTTGGGACTTAGATTAGGAATCATACTATGTGAATCCTTTGAAGATGAATATTGATCGAACATAGGTCCGCATTGATGAATATGGATCGGACATAGGTCCGCATTGCTGAATATTGATCGGACATAGGTCTGCATTGCCCAACTGTCAATCACCCGGGACTTAGATAAGGAATCAAACTAGGTGAATCTTTTGAACATTGATGAATACTGAATACTGAATATTGAATATTGAATACTGAATACTGAATACTGAATATTGAATACTGAATACTGAATACTGAATATTGAATACTGAATACTGAATATTGAATACAGATTGGTTGCCAAGTACGTCTGACAAGCCGTTAGTGTTGAAACATCAAGTACGTCTGATGTTTAGACTGACTGATCGGAAATAATGGACTGTAAATTCGAACTAGGTGACATTCACAAGGATCCCACTTTCAAACAAGGTGAAAGTTTAATAATGAAGATGAATATTAAGAAAATATCGCCCAAATCAATCATTTTGGGACATAAATAATAATATGACTTTCAAACTAAGTGAAAGCTTTGATGATCCCATAATATAACAAATAAAGTCCAAGTTTTGCGACTTCAATAATAATGATGACTTTCATACTAGGTGAAATCTGAGATGATTCCATATTATGATAAATAAAGCCCCAGTTTTGGGATTTCAACAATAATGATGACTTTCATATTAGATGAAAGCTCAGATGAATTCATAATATGAATAATAAGGTCCACGTTTTGGGACTTGGATGATAACATGACTTTCAAACTAAGTGAAAACTCGGAGAACTTTATACATTCGTCGTTGAAAACCACATTTAAGTAAGACCCAATATAATAATAATGATGAAGCATTGAATTCCCACGTAGAAATAATATAATATTCTTCACTTGGCAATACTAATCAAAGACTTGCATCCTTTATGTAGCAATTCATTAAAAGACGATGGTGATATTTTTCTCCATATATCGAGTCACCTAAGATGGTTCTTTCATGGGTGGATGGTTTGAACCATTATCAGATCATACCCGGATCCAACCAATACAGTCGTCACAGTAGGTGTATTTCGGGGATCCGATGTAGAGAGTTCCAACCATTATCAGATCGTACCCGGATCCAACTAATACAGTCGTCACTGTAGGTTGTTTTCCGGGGATCCGATGTAGAGAGTTTGAACCATTATTTGATCATACATGGTTCCAACAAATACATTGAATTGGGCAATATGTGGACTAATATCTTTAGACTGAAACCACTTAGTTGAAGCTAGTTTGGAAACTTTCTACGGGTCATCTAATCCTTTAGATAGTGCATCAAACCGAACTTCAACATGGGACTGACTCTTTTAGTCAATTGAAGTTGGTGTGGAAACATTCTATGGATCTAATAACTGATAGAAGTTTTGGGCGCACGCGGAATTTGTAGTTGGACCCAAATAAATATTGTATTACATTAACTGAATATGAATATTTGATTACAT
Source organism: Amaranthus palmeri (assembly GCA_019776075.1). Taxonomy (NCBI): domain Eukaryota; kingdom Viridiplantae; phylum Streptophyta; class Magnoliopsida; order Caryophyllales; family Amaranthaceae; genus Amaranthus; species Amaranthus palmeri. The sequence continues at coordinate 323,225 of JAAKBH010000077.1, forward strand.
CATAATTTGTACAAGAATATTTTTTGTGGGACATTTGTTCCGCACCTATACACTCATCACTCATATTTTTATGTGAGCTCATGTCTCACCTCTCTTCCAAACCTCTCATTATAAGGGTGTAAGGTGTAAGGTGTACCTAGCATTCTATTTATAGTGCTTAAGCTCTTAAAATATCTTAGATATTTTATTTTTTTAATAACATATTCTAGGAACTTCTATCACATTATCTTAGATTTTTTCATTTTTTAATTCTTTAGTTTAGATATTTATCTAGATGTTTCCTAGATAGAATACAAATTGTACACAATACTAAATATGTAACTAGATTTTTCTAGATTACTTTTACACTCCCCCTAATCTAAAAAATCTAGTACAAAAAATTATAAGATGTTGCTGATGCACATGTCACCAACACTTGTCGATCTTGTAGCTTGAATTTTCTTTTCTGACGCTCATGTCGCCAATTCTCCCTTGTCATCATAGTGCATTCTTCTTGCTTGTATTCTTGTTATCAAGCTTCTTCCAGCTACTATTCATCTGTAGCTATCTTCTTGTCGACTGTGCTCGTGTCACCAATCATTTTCTAAAACATTTTCTTTCTCCGATTATTTTTTTTTAATTATCGGTGCCCATGTCACCACACCATGTCATACATGTTTTCATTACTCTATAATCCTTTCTTTTAATTTCTTTGGCCTCCTTTTTTTAATCTTCTCTTCTTTAGTTATGTTATCAACTCATCCTACAATTTTTTTCTTTCCATTTTCACTTCATTTTTTTGCTAGTTAGTGCTCATGTCACCAACTTTTCATCCTTTTATAAATCTTAATTTCTAAATCCTTCTTTTATTGTTAAATTTCTTCAAATTCTTTTGTTAATGCCCATGTCATTAACATTCTATATAATTTCTTCTCCTACATCTTTTAAATAAAATTTTGTCATTTGTTCATGTTAGTTAATTTGTCATTAATCTCCTCCATTTTAAAATTTTTGTTAGTGCTCTTGTCACTAACATACTTAAGTTCTTAAAATTTTCTTTTAACTTCCCATTTACATACCTTTAAATTTCTTTTAAACTAACAAAATACTTACCACACTCTTGTTGTGGTTCTTCAATCCTTTCTTTGATTGCTTCATCATACGTATTCTCGTTCTCCCGATCTTCCAGCTCTGATACCATGATAGAAGTTTTGGGCGCACGCGGAATTTGTAGTTGGACCCAAATAAATATTGTATTACATTAACTGAATATGAATATTTGATTACATCATAATTTGTACAAGAATATTTTTGGTGGGACACTTGTTCCGCATCTATACACTCATCACTCATATTTTTATGTGAGCTCATGTCTCACCTCTCTTCCACACCTCTCATTATAAGGGTGTAAGGTGTAAGGTGTACCTAGCATTCTATTTATAGTGCTTAAGCTCTTAAAATATCTTAGATATTTTATTTTTTTTAATAACATATTCTAAGAACTTCTATCACATTATCTTAGATTTTTTCATTTTTTAATTCTTTAGTTTAGATATTTATCTAGATGTTTCCTAAATAGAATACAAATTGTACACAATACTAAATATGTAACTAGATTTTTCTAGATTACTTTTACAATAACCCTTTAAGAAGGTACATCAAACTGAACTCCAATATTTAAGGAAACTAGGATCCGAATTTATATATCCTTGAATAATGACAAACCCTTAGAATGATTTGACCCACATATTTTTAATTTGACGAGTAGTAAATATAATAATCCTCATTAAGTATGTTGGCCCAAGAATAATTCAGCTCACAATTTTACCCAAGATAAAAAATCATCTCCGAATTCTAATTTTTAAGATTGTCTCATTTCCAAGTAATACAAAACGTGACATTTTGATATAGCTGATGATGGTATACTTCACTGGATTTGACAAAAAAAATGCTGGAATTGAATGACCACATTCATTCAATTAAAATTCGCAATCGAGATTAAATAATCTTCTAATAACTTCTCTCTACCTTTTATTAAACTAAAGAAATATCATATAACTTCTATTAATCAAAATAACCGCCTACTAGATGAATTCTTTCGTATACATGTGCAAAATTCTTCCGTATATATGTGAAAATATGCGCAGTAATGGTATACGAGTAAGGTTTTTTTAGAGCCATGAATTTTTGTTCGAGTTAAATATTTATAACATTGTCCCCACAAACGGTGCCAAACTGTTTTGGTTATGAAACGAGGAAGTACAAAAGACACTTAAAAATACCTGGGGATAGGTGTAATCGGAGACGATTGTTAATATGCTTGATCCTTCCGTTATGAGACCTCAAATCCTGCAATACAACGTTAGCCTTGCCCGGGGTGGTTTCCCGGAAAACCCCTCCGACGCTCAAGTCAGATCTGGAAACCGAAAGTAATGAATATATGATAATTAATGAAAAATGAATAACGGATTGTATGGATGAGTTCGGATCATGAAGGAATATTTGGTTACATATCGATCGTAAGGAGAGAAGTGTATTTTTATGGAGTATTGTGAGAATATCAAGGCTTAGTCTCCTTTCAAATGATGGATCTAACCCCCCTTATAATACTAAGGAGGGAGTTATTTATGGGAGATTTTGGAAGTTATGTTCGATGATAATGGGAGGTGATCATCGGTGGGTAGTTATTAGACTAAGGTGGCGGTTTATGATTTGACTAAATAAATTACTGGATAAGAATTTGACCCCGTAATAGAGTATGAATATTACCCTCAAGACAAGGTGGACAAACATCTTCATCCTGGAACGATGAATAGAAATATCCTATTACCGTGGTCGATTTTGGTGATTGGTAATGGTATATTTCTAATCTTGTGAAGATGACTTACGACACTCGTTTGAGTCAACAAATGAAAATTAGACAAGTGTTGATTGGTATTTGGTATAGATCTGAGAAATGTTTAAAATTCATGAAGTTAAGGATGCCCCTTGGCCTTGGATGGATGAAGGCAAGGATTGAACTTCCCCCCATCCCCATTCAAAATAATGAAGAGTACAAATGAAAGATTGCAGAGGTGTTAATTAGTATAGATTTGAAAAAATGTCTAAATTCATGACTCAAAATGTATATTGTTTCACTTTATTTCTTATGCATGTTGTTTGGATATTGTTGAGATAAGCCCAAGAGATAGCAAGACATAGACATCAACAATCCGTGTGAATAAGATATGTGCATCAAATATGTTTGCTAAAATACCAATACCGTAACGACTAAATAAAAGATACAAAGAAATGTGTGCGAATCGCCAACCCAACTGAACTCCATTCCTGTGTCCAACGCTGAACGATCCGACAAGCCTAGAATTGAAAGCCCCATCACACAGGTCTATTAGTCTCATCAAAACCATCTCTTAAGAAAGGAACATTCAAACAGGGAGCTTTCTTACTGAAATTACAACAATATTTTAGTAGATCATTCAACAGTACTGCTCTATTAATGTAACAGAAAACAAACAAACAAAAACACAAACAGTTTACACAAACATCAACAGCTCAGGTCTACTATAGACATTCTCTCCTTCATCTTCCAAGGTTGGATAAGCAGCCACAAGAGCATCTTGTGCTCCAATATAAAGAGAGTTATATATCTTCCAGTACACTTCCCTCACTTTTCTTGCTGGGTGGAACAAACCCTGCAGACAATAGTTCAGTATGGCAGCAGCTCCCAAGGCTACTCTCATCCCGTCAATAGCTTCTGTAACAGCGTTGATCACGTGGGGTGAAGTTTCAAAGATGTTGGGCCACACGTAATTCATGAGGTGCACCAACGCGTCTTCACAGCCTAAACCTGCAACTCCTAGAGCCATGTGCTTCACAGCAGAAGCTGCTGTCTGCCGGTGAACCAGGTCTCGGTCCATAAGAGCATCTTCAAGAAGCGGGGTGACAGCATAAATGTAATCCTTCCCCATTTCACCGATATATTCGAAGAGGAAAGATAGGGATTTGAGAACACCATTTTGTACGTTAAGTTCAGGAACACGGTATTCATTCATGAGTGCCGGTAAAACAGTGAAGGGTGAACAAGTTTCAGCAACAATAGCAATAGCTACAGTTGTACAAACACGGTTTTGACGCTCTTGAACCTTAAGATTGTTTAGAAGAGTAGCCAAGACATCTTGAGGTCCAATAGCTTTGGCAATGTACCCAAAGGTGTTGACTGTGGCTCGTCGAATGCCCTTCTTGTGAGCCTTGAGCATCTCCAGAAGTTCAAAGCATATTCTCATCCATTCTCGTGCAGGTACAAATTCAGCACCACGGTCAGCAATACGACCCACAAGATCAATACAGTTCTCCTGCACTTTCTCATGCCTGTTCTTCAAAATAGGAGTTAACCTAGGGAGTAGATCTTTAATTGGTGGAGTCATCTTAGTCATACCTATGACATTAACAATTGCTTTAAGTGCTCCCAAAATAGAACCCAACACCTCAGGATATTCCTCACCGAGGTACTCGTACAAAACCACACCCAAGTGACCCATTAGCTGCTCCTCTCCACACTGTTTCATAACAACTGCGATTCGAGAAATAAGATCAGCGGCCTGCTGCCTTACTTTTGCACTCTTGTTATTCAAACGCCACTTAATTGTACCACAAATTTGTGGAAGATAGGGCTTAACTCTTTGGCCTAGAGCATTGACCACAGCGCCAAAACCATTAAGCATAACATTGGCATCATCACTAGTTTGCTCTTGAAAAGCATAAAGAATACCATCAATTAAAAGCTCCTCCAAGCGAGCATCAATATCAGATGCCCCCAAGTTTGTAACTACTTTTTCTATGGTCTCCATAACCATACGCCTATAGGGTTCACTTTCATCTTTTAGATCCTCCACTACCCTACCCACAATATCGGCAACTCCAACCTTATTTGCTATCTCAACAGTAGTCTCCACAAGCTGCTTGTAGTTCCTCCTGTCCAATGCCATTCTTCTAACCCAGAAGTTTCGAAAGAACTCTGGAAGAATATCACTTCTAATGTAGTCAGCCTCCACTCCCTCGGTGCTAACGCACTGCTTGACCACTTTCAGGACAATCTTTTTCATTTCTTCATCAGGTGACTGGAACTCCCGAATCAAAATAAACATAACTTCTTTTGTATAGTAGCTAGCATAGAGGGCATCCATCAATGGAATAATAAAACCAATGGCCTTCAAAAATGCAGCCAAGACCTTCCCACGGTGTGACCTAATACCTTTCCACAAGGGTTTCAACACAGAATCAAAACTCTCTATACCATATGGGGCCGAAGCCTCAGCAAGAGCTGCCAGAGAAAGTGCGGTTATAGTTCTGACCTTCTGATTCTCATCATTCAGACCATGTTCAATGATTTCCACCAAGGATCTCAGATGAGGCAATACAGCACAACCAATCAAAATGGCTATCTGTTGAACGATCTTAATACCTGTGTGCCTAGCTTGCCATGACTTCTTACTTTGACACACGGCCTTCAAAAATGGAAGCAGGGCAGGAATGCCTAAAGCTGAAGCCACAACACTAAAAGCCCTTGCAGTTGTATTCCTCACATACTCATCAATATTGTCAATATCGGGTCTCATGGCAGCAATCATGGTAGCCAACCCAGCAGCTTTACTCAAGTTTGAGATAATCTCTCTCCCCTCAACACGAGCATAATAGTCTTCATCAATCAAAAGAGGCTCAATAACCACAAGAATCTTGTGAACAAACGGCCGAACAAGCTCATCCAGCTTATATAGCACCCTGTCTATAACCTTCACCAAAAGATGTCGTTCTTGGTCCTCCAAAGTAGGCTGCATAAGCAAAGGCAGAATCTGATTAAACAATGGGCCAGCACCCAGTTCTCTTGCCTTATCAGTGAGTTGCCTCAATGCAGTCTTTCTCTGAGGAGGTGTACCATTTTTCACCTTCAGCAGCAGCTTCATAATCTTTCTTTCCTTCTGCTCTTCTGGAGAAAGCTCTTCCTCATTTTCTTCATTCAACAACACTCCAAAATACTGATAATCCTCGGGTTTCATAAATGGTAATCCATTAGCAGGCTCCTTCCCAACATCAAACTGCTGACTTCTATCTTCAACCGGTATTTGATAAAGTGGAGTACCGATTGGAGTAGGTGTGGCAAGAAGCTTCCTTGCCGGAGTTCGAATAGGAACATATGTAGCTGGTGGGTCCAATATCTTGTAACCTTCAGATGGGAACATGGCATCAAGCTCTTCATCCGTCAAAGGTCTGTTCCTCTCCTCAATATCCTTCTCCCACCTCATCAAGTTATATTGCTCGGGAGTAAGTGGTCCTCGCAGATTAATCTGCCCTGGAGTGGGTGTAGCCATATCAAGTCCGCCAACTGGAGTAACACCTGGGGTCATAGCCACATTGGGGGTTTCCCCGGGCATAGGAGTTGCACTGCCCATGCTTGCCGGAGTCTCATCCCACCTGGATCTCTGACGCTTAGGTGTCGGAGTTGCCATTCCAGCAAGTTTTGGAGTGGCATCCCACGTCATACCAGCTGGAGTAGCACCAGGAGTAACCCCTCCAGCTGCTGGCGTAGCATCAGAATCATTTACACGGCCAGGCGTCGGTGTCTCATCCCACCTATTCCTCCTAACAGAAGGCGTAGCATCTCCAAGTCTCCCTGGCGTCGGTGTAGCATCCCATCTACCAATCCCAGGGGTAGAATCAGGCAAATCCCAATCAGATGAAGATTTAGCCTTCTTGACTTCGCTCCCATCTGCTTGCTGATCCTGAGACTGATCCCACCTGTTTCTCCTCTTCTGACCAGCCTGAGCTTGAGCAGCAACACCACCAGCACCTCTCTCATCATCTAGTTTCTTCTGTTCTTCCTCCTCTTTCTTCTTCTTAGCAATCGCTCGTAATGTCTCCTCCTTTTCTCTTTTCAACGCCTCATCCCTCATCACCTCAGCATAAGTCCTTGTACCAACATCTGGTGTCTTATCACCCATTGCAAAAGCATCATGCCTTGCAGGAGAAATAACTCGATCAAGCCTCCTTCTACGGTAATCATCCTCACGATCAATAATCCTAGACGGCTTCCTAAACCCATCATCAACGTCACCCCCAATACCCGGCATATCCTTCAAAAGTGACTTTGGAGCCGTATAAGACGCCAATTTCCTAGCAACCTCATTATTATCCATCGCATCGGCCAGATCCTCATTATCATCAACCGGAATAGATGTAAGATAATCCTCCCTCTTATTATTACCATAAAGTTCAGTATCATAAGTCAGAGATGAAAGTGAAGCCAACTCTTGCTCCATCTTTTTTCTCTCTTCCTGAGCCTTTGCAATTTCTGGGTCCATTTTTCCTAATCCAGAAAACCCTAATTCCGAAAACCCTAATTTCTGAATAAGCGAAAATCGCTCAAATTTGATGTCTCCCTCCTGAAATTTAAACCCAAAGCTTAGTATCATAAACTATACTAAAACAATATGTTAATGTGACAAAACCATAGAATAAGAAATTTAGAGAGAGATGAAGATTTGATTGAGTTATCCCAAAGAAATTGGTTTCAATTAACCCTAACCGATTATAATCAAATTAAAAGACAAAACAATAGAATAAGAAATTTAGAGAGTGAGAGAGAGAAAAAGGGTTTTTGCCAAACCTGTGTCTGTACTCTAATGTCGAAAACGAGATGAAGAAGGGTTTTTGCCAAACCTGTGTCTGTACTCTAATGTCGAAAACGAGATGAAGATTTGATTGAGTTTTTTTTTTGATATTGATTTGATTGAATTAAATAGACTGAAGACGAGAATAAGTAAGGTTTTCATTGGGTCTATTATATGATGGCCCAAGTTTTCCATAGTTCATTTAGCCCATTCTAAATAATGTAGTTATAGGAAAATTTGAAATAGATAAGATTCTTAATTAAAAAAGCATGTAATAAGATCTAAATCAAACTTATTCCAAATATAAGCGTTTGATACCCCAGAGCACAGGTTCGGGTCTGTTCGCACTTAGTAAGTGCGAACAGTAATAAACTGGTCAAAAAAAATCAAGTGTCTGTTCGCACTTAGTAACTGCGAACAGGTCAAACAGGGTCAACATTTTGATTTTAAGACAAGATGTTGTTCGCACTTACTAAGTGCGAACAGCTTGAAAACTGAAACAGGCTGTTAGCACTTACTAAGTGCTAAGTGCTAACAGCCTTTTTCAGTTTTTCAGTCTGTTCGCACTTACTAAGTGCGAACAGCCCGAACCTAAGGTTTGTGGATTACACGCTTAGTTTTAGAATAAGTTTGATTCTGATCTTATTGTATGCTTTTTTTTGATAAATAATCTTATTTATTTCAAATTTTCGTAGTTATAGTGAGACAATTTTTATTAGAGTGATTGAATGTACATTTTGGAATAGTTTGGTTGACGTACAAATTTAATTCCTATGGGAAGTTGTAATTCATTGAAATTTAATTCATTAGAAGTAATTCATGGGAATTATTAATGACTAAGGGGGTATATGGTAACCTAATCCCTATGTCTCATAGAAATTAACTTCCCTTGGATTTTATGATTCCTAGGAATTTAAGATTTTTTGGCAACGAAACAAATTAGAATAATACCATTTCCTATAAACTTAAAATTAGAATAAAGGGTTATGGAAGAGTTGACAATAAATATTTTCATTTCGTTAGAAATAATTCATGGGAATTGTTAATAACTAAGGGGTATATGATAATATAATTCCTATGTCTTATAGAAATTAACTTCTCTTGGATTTTATAATTCCTAGGAATTTAAGATTTTTTGGCAACGAAACAAATTAGAATAATACCAGGAACTTAAAATTCCAAGGGTAATAAATCTAAAGTGATTAATTATAAATTTAAAGTAATCACTCACAATTTAAAGTTTGACACTTCACTTACTAGAGGGTCTTTTTAGTAACAAGTCTAACAACAACAACAGTGTTCATACACATTATTCAAATAGTTTTATTCTGAGTTCGTCAGACCATATAGGTAAGGCTGCAAATACTGGTGAGGATTAGGGATACACGGAATCTACGACCATATCATTTCTTGAAAACAAGTCTGTGTAGACCATGAGGGATTCGAATAGCTAGCCACTGCTCCATAAAACTGCAAATAATGTATGCTGAAAGTACATTGAACAAAGATATGATCATTGATCAATAGACTCGGGTGCAGCATTGCACATTGGGCAAACGTACACCCATTTAAACCAATTTATCTATGGTTCTGTTTGCACATCCACTCACTTAATTGAAGCTTTACATATCAGAGCCTCTTCAGAGCCCAACTACCCAACTAACCGTTATGGAAGGGTTGAATAGCATTCAATCAGCACCTTTCGTGTAAACTTCGTGCATCCATTTGATCCATAAGAACTCCTGCATTAAACAGATATGTCAGGTAAGCTTGCCCACTAAATTCCATACATCAAGGTTTCGGATCCTTAGGTCACTACTCTTCGGTTAGCAGACCTTAGACCAACTGACGTTACCTCCAAAACTTTTGGTAAAATCATTGTGCCATAAAAAAGACCGACAAGATACTATTATTATTATTATTATTATTATTATTATTATTATTATTATTATTATTATTATTATTATTATTATTATTATTATTATTATTATTATTATTATTGTTATGTTTTGGTAAGGTAAATTTTATATTATTATTATTATTATTATTATTATTATTATTATTATTATTATTATTATTATTATTATTATTATATAAATTTTATCGTAATAAAAACTAAGAAGCAACCCGTTAATATTTTTAGATATCAATTGCTCACAAGTCATAGAATATTATTATATAACATACTCATATAATAACCGAAAAAAATTTAATCGAAAATTAACGGGATATTATAGAAGCAATAAAAGATTTGGACACATAAAAAAACTCTGCCAATTTTGATTAGAATGTTTTTTATTTTTTTTATTTTTTATTATTTATTTTTTATTTTTTATTTTATATGAAAATTATACCATTTTTATAAACCAATAATTTTTTTTGAGTAACTATAAACCAATAATTTAGAATTCATATAATAATTAATTACATATATAATATTAATAATTGTTTATTTAAATATTTTTCAAAAAAAAAAATTGTTTATTTAAATAATTAATAAACCGTGTTTATCACGGGAATCTATCTAGTACAAACGAATTGAAATCTTATACAAAACGGGAATGATAGCACCACGTAAAATCAAACATTAAAAGGGCAATAAATAGACCTAACAATTTATAATCATCCAACAAGGGCTTGAATTGAGTAATGAAATCAGAAACTATCAGCGGAAAAGGATGAAAATGAAAAGAACATGTATATGCCAGAATAAATCGAAGAATAAAAAGAAAAAGCGAAGATTAAATCAATAACTAAACACAAAAAAGGAACAAATTGATGAGAGAAAGGGATACCTGGTAAAGGAGACGAAGAAAAGCAAGAAACGTTGAAAATGTAATAGAGTACACGTAGTTATAGTTGCTATATGGCGGTTTTGGAGAGCTGTGAAATATGGCGGTGTAGGGAAGACAGATGAGGAGTGAAGATTTGAAGAAAGTCGAGGGAAAGGCGACGGAGATCAATTTACAATCACAACAAAATATCAAAATTCACTGTAACCCGGACTCACGGTCCGACCCGAAGAGGTCCTACTGCAAAAAATATATCACAAACTAAGATAGAAACCCGTGCAATTAGAACTGGAAAAACGGTCGGTCGGGCAGGTTACGGGTCGGATCAATTTCGATCGGGTCATTTTCGGGTCGGGTCACTCCTGGTTCCGGGTCAGTCTGACCCAACGGGTTATGACTTACAAATTTAAAACAGTAAGTCTCATGGGAGACGGACTATTCTATAGACAGAATCCATGAAGCTCAGCCCAAAATATAACATAGTATATTTGGGGTTATAATAAATTATTTGGAGTTATAATAACTTATATTTGGGATTATAGAATAGTATATTCGAGGTTATAATACCTTACATTTAGGATTATAACATAATATAATTGATATTATAATAAAAAAATCAGTTAAGGAAAATGGGCTGGCCCAATTTTGTGGTATATCCTATAGACCGTATCTTGTGAGATTTTGTGAATTTAAAATTATTTTTTCCATTTTTTTTATCAGAAGCGTCTATGGTATAGACGACACTCTCAACAGCCCAGCCCAATGGAAATTTTAGTTGTTATTTTTGGAAAGTGTAAAAATGGGCTGGCCCATTACACCGGTCTATACTATAGACCGTCTATAGCAAGAATTTGTGTTTTTTTATTATTTATAGAACTTTTTTTAATAAAAAAAACTATTTCTCATCCCTATGACGTTACTCCACATATCAATTGATACAATATTAAAGTCTTATATGTTTCAAATCAAGTTATAAAAAAGCAGTTATTGCGACGCTCGTGTTCTAAACTTTAAATCTCTATGTATAGTTGGATTTGTGACATACATGTCACATTAGAGAAATTAGATTTACGATCTTCAAAAAATAGTTGGTATGTTGGGTTCATTTAAGTGTAAGGAAATAGGGAATTAATACTTACTAGTATATGTCCCGTGCATTGCACGAATATGTTAGTTTATTAAGTTATGTAAACAATTTATTACATATAATTGTTTATTTTTCAAAATTAACCATTATATTGATCAAAACTATATATAACTAACTAAAACGATTATAAATAAAATAATTCTATTTTACTGATTAAAATAATATTACTAATTAAAAAAATTATTGCGCAAACATTATATCAAATTTGATTGAAAGAAACCTCATACACAAACAATTTATTGATGGCATCCTCAAAATTTATACTTCTATAATTTTCTTTATCATAATTATCCTTTTAAAATTTTTCTAAATAAGATTTTAGTTATTATTTTGTAAATATTGAAGTTAGCTGACTAATTAAGTTTAAAATTTTTTTAAAGTTACATAATTTAAGAGTTTTTAATTATAACGCTATTTATAGTTAACAACTATATTATATTCTAATTATTTTTGTATTGTAATAAATAAGATATTATTAATAGTGTAGTCATTTAATTTACTAAAATGAAAGCTACCCAAAATATTTTTTTCTTAAATAAGTGTATTTTAAAAATTAAAGATTTCAAATTGACTTTTTTCTTACGATTATTATTCATTAAGAAATAAAATTTAATTAAAACTCAAAGTTTCCATATTTAACTACTTAAAATTTAGGAGGGAAAACATTATATATAAAAGTGACATGTGTCATATTCTTTTATTGTTTTAGTAGAATGTATGATTTTGAAAGACTTGTAAGATACGCGCTTCATAAAAGTTATTGTGTTTGATTATTAAAGTTGTAGATAAAAATGACGTTACATATCTTATCATTTCCTAATAAAAAATATCTTCACAATTTTCATGTTAGAAATATATATACAAATAACTAAGTACTTATTTCGTCTTATAAGATACGCGTTTCATAATTTAGGGTAGCGACATTCCTTATCTGAAAAGCTCATTCAAATGGGCAAAACGTTTTTATAAATTATATTGATTTGCTTCCTGAGATGTAGAAGAATTAAAAACTCATTTGACGGAATTAACAAGATATATATGTATTCAAGTAAGTCAATTATAACGTCCTTTTTAAAAGAAAAATAATTATGATGGATAAAAAGACGCTAAATGCGTGTTTTTCAGATTTATTGATGAGTTTTAGGATTCAAGTGATATACTCAATATGTTGAGATACTTTGAAAACTAAAATTTTATTTGAAATGAATTATGACATTGAGATTACTCTAAATATTAATATTGGACCTGTCAAAACAGGTCGGTCGGGTCGGTTGTCTGTCGGGTCATTTTCGATCGGGTAACTATCGGGTCGGTCATGTTTCGGGTTAAGTCGCTTACGGATCGGTCGAGTTCGGGTTTTATCTGGTCGAGTCCCGGGTTCATTTTTTCGGGTTAAACGAAGGTTTAGCTTGGAGGGTGATATTGAAGCTTAATACTCCCCCTAAGGCACAACATTTCCTTTGGAAACTAGAGAAAGAGAGCCTAGTTGTTAACTCTCTTAGACACCATCGACACTGTGCTGACTCCTCTGGATACTCTCATTGTAATGCTAATTTGGAAGACTTCCATCATATACTGGTAGTATGTCTGAAAAGTACAACCATTTGGTCAAATTATCCTGCTGCCTCGCATATGAACTCTGTCCTTCATGACTCAAGCAAGGTGTTTCTGAAATGGTCAAATTAGCCTGTGCGCACTGTGGGCAGCGTGGCTGGTGAGAAACAAGCATTGTCTTGAGAGCTCTATTGTGGATCCAGTTTAAAGTACTTCGATTATGATCAAGTGTGAGAGTAAGTATGAGCTGTATGCAAAGAAGGTGTTCTTCAGCAAATCCTCGGGCATTCCTTCCAGTCCAAAATGGATCCTCCCCGTTGATGGATCGGTGAAGATTAACTTTAATACTATGGTCAAGGATGGTGCATGTAGAAGGTTCGTGTGGTGCTTTGAAACAGTTTTGGAAGACTCATTTCTATGGGTACTCGCAAGGTTCAGAGCCTGCAAGAACGTGGAGAATTATGAAGCTGTTGTTGCACATCTGTAACACCCCGATATTTTGAAACGATTAATTCCAGTACATTTAATAGAAATTTCTAGTATCTCATGTTTTATTAGTAGCTTATGATTGGGAATGGGCCTTGGACATACATTGTACAACTCTTAAACCCTAAAAACCTTTGGGCCCAAACACCTTAAACTCTTTTTAATTCAAATTAACAAAAAATAAAAAAATAAAAATTATTAGTGGGTAATGAGAGGGCCGGCCATATGGGGAGTTTTTCATGGGATTTGAAACCCCCATGATTATTGAGAGAATAATTGTCCATTATTCCTTAATCAATTTCTTTCCTATTCATTTCCTTAAATATTTCTATTGCCTAAACTCTAGAAATCCTTTCTAACCCTCATTATTCCTAAACTTCAAGAAAACAAGTCATAAAACCTTAAGCATCCACACGCCACTTTTGCATTGTCTCTTGAATTTTTGGTGTTTTCCATTTCATTGTAAGTAATTCTATGTGTTATCTTATATTAAATTTTAAATATAATTATATAGAGTATGTGTTTCTGCTATGAAACGGTCGAATTTGTAAGGGGACTTCAAGAGGCAAGTATCTTCTGAAATGAGGGCTGGTAGTAGTCCGACCGCCGCGCGTGGTGTTCCTGCAACCACAAAGAAAGCTAACCCGGGGGCCTAGTCCCGGAAGGGCTCTCCGATGCTTAAGTCAGACCAAGGAAAATGTGATGTATCTTAGTTTTTGGGTAAGATTTCGTAACCTGATTACCGAAGTCGAGTGTTGCTTTTAAGGTAGGTCTGTCTTGGGAGTTACCCTTCCTGGGCAGTTATCCTTAGGTAGATAACTGCTGGAAGTTACATCTGCAGGAGGGGACATCATGGAGGGCAGTTATCAAGACCATAGGTGGTTTCCAGGGAAGGATCTTTGACCTGGATAAATTAAGTAACCGCCGTCCTGCAAATAAGTTTTTCTTCCTTGGACTTTAGCTGGAGCTGTAAGTCTTGACCGATATGAAGGATAGTTTGACCTTTGACTTCATTGACCTAAGGTCGTTTTGCCCTTTCATAGGACATAGGAGGTATGACCCGTAACATTGGCCTCCCGCATACGAAGTAAGATGATGGTTCGCCTTGAATGAATCTTGATTTGTATGCGGAACATCACAAAAAAGCTAGCAAAGAGGATGTCTCGGATCTTTAAGTCTCGGATCTCATAAAGTCTCGGACTTCTTAACTGCATTGTTGAGGAAAGTGAAATACCAAGGCAAAAGGGGGGTCCGACTCTTTTGAGTCTCGGACTGCTCATTTAACTTAAAAGTTTTGACATCTGGTTATTTTGTAAGATGAAGCATAGGGGTCCGAATCATGTAAGTCTCGGACAAATTAAATACGCTCAGGTACACTTAGCCAGCTGGGGACCTCAACATTTAGAGGCCCTGGAGGGGTCCGACTTATAGAAGTCTCGGACTCCTTAAGTACACATAGGTGTACTTAGCCAAAAAGAGGGGGCCTCAACATTTAGAGGTCCTGGAGGGGTCCGACTTATTGAAGTCTCGGACTCCTTAAGTACACATAGGTGTACTTAGCCAAAAAGAGGGGGCCTCAACATTTAGAGTTCCTGGAGGGGTCCGACTTATTGAAGTCTCGGACTCCTTAAGTATACATAGGTGTACTTAGTCAAAAAGAGGGGGCCTCAACATTTAGAGGTCCTGGAGGGGTCCGACTTATAGAAGTCTCGGACTCCTTAAGTACACATAGGTGTACTTAGCCAAAAAGAGGGGGCCTCAACATTTAGAGGTCCTGGAGGGGTCCGACTTATAGAAGTCTCGGACTCCTTAAGTACACATAGGTGTACTTAGCCAAAAAGAGGGGGCCTCAACATTTAGAGGTCCTGGAGGGGTCCGACTTATAGAAGTCGCGGACTCCTTAAGTACACATAGGTGTACTTAGCCAAAAAGAGGGGGCCTCACCATTTAGAGGTCCTGGAGGGGTCCGACTTATTGAAGTCTCGGACTCCTTAAGTACACATAGGTGTACTTAGCCAAAAAGAGGGGGCCTCAACATTTAGAGGTCCTGAAGGGGTCCGACTTATAGAAGTCTCGGACTCCTTAAGTACACATAGGTGTACTTAGCCAAAAAGAGGGGGCCTCACCATTTAGAGGTCCTGGAGGGGTCCGACTTATTGAAGTCTCGGACTCCTTAAGTACACATAGGTGTACTTAGCCAAAAAGAGGGGGCCTCAACATTTAGAGGTCCTGGATGGGTCCGACTTATAGAAGTCTCGGACTCCTTAAGTACACATAGGTGTACTTAGCCAAAAAGAGGGGGCCTCAACATTTAGAGGTCCTGGAGGGGTCCGACTTATTGAAGTCTCGGACTCCTTAAGTACACATAGGTGTACTTAGCCAAAAAGAGGGGGCCTCAACATTTAGAGGTCCTGGAGGGGTCCGACTTATTGAAGTCTCGGACTCCTTAAGTACACATAGGTGTACTTAGCCAAAAAGAGGGGGCCTCAACATTTAGAGGTCCTGGAGGGGTCCGACTTATAGAAGTCTCGGACTCCTTAAGTACACATAGGTGTACTTGGTCAAAATAGGATTTCAGCACTCTGTGGGTCTCAGAGGGTGAGAAGTTTCGAAGTCTCGGAATTTAATAGGAGATATGCAGAATCAAGCTTGTCTTCACCAACCATGGTGTCATTTCCCCAAACAGTGCATTAATGGCTATATTAAATTCTCACCTAACTTTTTGTCATTGTTCCAAAATTGTATTCTAGTGAGAGAATCACAAATTTTAAACTTTTCTAGAGAGAGAGGCTCTGACATCTTTGAAGATTTTCTGACAGTTCATACTTGGAAACACTTTTCACACCAGGTATGCTCTAATTTTTGGTCAAACTCATAAATTTCTTGATTTTTTCATTTGATTTTCAATAAATTCATCAAATCTTCAACCATTGTTCTTGAAATCTTCAAATTGTTCTTGAAGATCTTCAATCTGTTCTTGAATAATTATTGTTTGATTTATATTTGCATCACTGTTCATATAAAACTTGTTTATCATGGAGACCCTTTACTTAGAGGATATCTGTAGAGAATTTCCCAACATTGACCTTAATAAGGACTCGGAATTCAAGAATGAAGAGACCAGGGTTGGTTCTGATGAGTCGGATGATGATAGCCCAATTTTTCGCGTGAATCCGCATTATGAACCGATTCCGAGTGATGATGAGTCTGATGTTTCGCCTTTTTACCCAGAGGAGACTATTTTACCTTATCCTTGGGAAGTTTCTTTAGCATTTGTTCCCGGATACATACGTGTAAATCCTAAACTTTTGGAGGTGGTTCATGTAGATATGACGAAGAAGAAAGCGGCTCAAGAATGTTCACCAAGCCGGGACACTTCCAAGAACATTCCTCATCCCTTTTATATTCCCAACGGGGGGCCACTGAACTATTTTGTAGATAAAACCACAATGGACATATTGGACAGTGACAGGAAAAGTATGGCTCGGAGATGGGGTCTAATAGATGGCTATGATGTAGTTAAGCCTGGACTTTACGATACTGTACGATACCCCCCAGATGGTTGTATAGCTGTATATGATAAATCATTTGAAATGGGTCTGAGATTTCCCTTACACCCCTTCGCTAAATCAGTTTTGGATATGCTGGATATTACTGTGGCTGAGTTTTACCCCAATGCCTGGGGGTGTATCTCGGCCTTTATTATAGTGAGCAAGGGTTTAGGAATAGGATTAAGTATGACGGCATTTCGTCACATTTTTAGGGCTAGGTTGTGCAATTCCACGGCGAATGGGCCTGGATGGGTGACCTTATCCCATAGGAGGGGATTTAAGATAGTGGGAGATTTGCCTGATAGTAACAAACTTTTTAGGACAAAGTTTGGCTATTTGTATAGTAGGCAGGGTTGGGATATCAAGACAAGTTTTGATATAAACCCTAAGGTAGAGCGTTTTAATAATAACGTACCTATCTGCAATCATGAGGAAGCAATAATAGTCCGGTTTGCTACCATGAAAGTAGAGCTGAGGAAAAAGCCGGTTTTTGTACAACGGAGATGGATACCCAGATTTCCTGATCTTAGCAAAGAACTTTTTCTAGCAGCTTTTGACATTAGCCTCTTCATTAATAAGAGTAGGTTTCTTTTCAAAGCCGTATTATTATA
Organism: Amaranthus palmeri; assembly: GCA_019776075.1. Lineage (NCBI taxonomy): Eukaryota > Viridiplantae > Streptophyta > Magnoliopsida > Caryophyllales > Amaranthaceae > Amaranthus > Amaranthus palmeri. The sequence goes on from JAAKBH010000077.1 coordinate 341,009, forward strand.
TTGGTTTAGTTTGATACTAACCCGGGTTACTATTTTGCAGGAGTAGCAAGAGAGCAGGTTGGAGCAAAATATAGACAACTGATGGCTGGATTCAACACATTAGGTGCTTTTGCTGAAGCACTTAGGACGGTTACTCCTCCTCCAGCAGTGCCTAATCCTCCTAACGTAAGTGCTCAACTTTACAGATTATTTCTTATTTTGAGTAGGTACTAACCATGTTCATATGATTTGCAGAACTCGGCAACTGTTACGGATGCACTAAAAGATGCTCCGAGTCATGAGGAGGCTCGGGAGTTGCTGGAGAAGAGGAGGGAAATTCCCCCTCCTGAAGAGGTCGCCAACAGGGCAGGGAAGCCCACGAGAAAAAGGAAAAGGGGCTCATCTAAGCCCAAAGCAACCCCCACACCTGATAACCCAGTGGTAGTGGAAGATGATGATGATGAAGTTTCTTCGGGCTCAGGAGAGCCAATAATTGATGCTGTGCCTCTGAGCACCAACTTTCCAGGCATCAAAATAAATGAGCCGAAATATAAGGTTTCGGCTTCTTCTTCAAAGATTGCTCCCAAGGAGAAGGGGAAGCAAGTCCTGGTAGAGGAAGAGGTGGTTTACACCAGGAACATTAAGGCACAAAGGCCTGGTGTTCCTTTTGTAAACTTATCTACTGCTGAACTGGCGGGCCGGTACAATAAAGCCAGCCGCTGTTTGATCACCCAGGATGACTTAGACTTCATGGATACTTTGGATCCTGAAGAGAGGATGCAAAGAGCTCAGGCTGCTATGGCTGAGGTAAGTCTTCAAGTATATATCACGGCTTGTATTCCATACTTAGCGTATTTTACTGATTGTTCTTTATTCAGGGCTTGATCAGGATGTTGTTCGAGACATCTAAAGTCCAGCAGAATGAGGTGGACCGGGAAACTATCCGGACACTGACTGCCAGGGTTGACGAGCTGAACGAGAAGGAGGCAGATCTGAAGGCTCGTCTAGACAAGTGCAAGGGCCTGTCTGAGAGGCTTGATCAGGCAGAGAAATGGAGAGCCCGGATGAAAGACATGTTGACCGAGACTGCTGGGAAGCTGGACAAGTGTTCCCAGCTCTCTCTGGAGATGTGCACTGACATAGGGAATGTCCTGGAGGCCTTGGACATGGTTACTGTCAGAAGCAAATATTTAATGGATTTGCTTTACGAAGAGCAGGCGAAGCTGGAGGAGGTTTTAGAGGTCGCCCAGTATTACAAGGCCAAGTCGGAGCGACGAGGTCGGATCGCCAAGGATTGGTTATCTTCCTCGGACTGTGGGTCGTTTATGGCCAAGCTTTTTGGGGAGATGATCAACAACGGCATCCTTCTCGAAGCCGAGGCAACAAGACTGGCAGCTATTGAGATGGGGGTTGACTCCGAAAAACTTTCAGCTTTAGCCATGTCCAAGAGGGGCGAGGCTTTAAAAAATCTGACTGCCACTTTTGATAAAGGCTCTGCTGCCTTGAATGACCCGGAATGGGATGCAGAAGAACAGAAACAATGGGCCTCAAGGATTCCTCCGGCATTAGAGAAGCGGGCCTCTGAAATGGATTTCACAGTTTATCAGCCCAAGCGCTCTGATCCTCCATCTGCTCCGGCAAGATCAAACTTTTCTTCACTTGACCATAAATGTAATGACCTTGCTGGACATTTGACGATGGAGAGGGAAGTCGTCCAGGATTTAGCCCAAGAGTTGGAAGCCACTGAGCCTCTAACCATTGATTTGGACGAGCTTCTGAGGTTGTCTCCTTCTCCAGCCCCCAGGTCGCCTTCTCCCGTTTCTCAGGCCAATGAGCAGGCTGAGTGAAGCTTCTCTTCAGTGTCTCGGACACTTTTGTAATAGTTTTAGGTGAAACTTGAACACTTTTTGGAAATATTTTGTAAACATTATTAGGAGATCCGTATCTCCTGCACTTGTAAATGTGATTGTAAATTTTCTTCAATGTCTTTGATTTTGTATGTGTTGTTTGCTATTATTTTACTTGTGATCTGTTATAAATCGGGGAACTAACTAGCAACCGAATTTGCAGTGTTAAAACTCGGATCTTCATAATAACTTAGCTTTTTGTGCGATAATCTGCTGCCTCAGCATGAGAATTCGGATCTTTATCAAATATTGTCCGCTTCTCCTGGGTGATGACTCGGATCTCTCTAATATTTTGATAGAACGTGGGTTCTTATACATAATTTTCCGAGTCTTTAGGGTGAAAGCTCGGATGTTTCATCTGACTTGGTAGAACATAGGTCTTTGTCCAAGTGTTTAGAAGGGTCAGACTCATAGGAGTCTTTGGTTTCCGAAATATCATATCATATAAGCATTTTAGCTTGATAGAACGTAGGTTCTCTCCAAGCTTTCCTGGGGGGGTCAGACTTATAGAAGTCTCTGACCTTCATAAACTTCAAAAGCATGAAAAAACTTAGCTTGTTAAAACATAGGTTCTCAACAAACTTTCCAAGGGGGGGTCAGATTCATAGGAGTCTCTGACCTCCACAAACATCAAAAACATGAAAATGACTTAGCTTGTTAGAACATAGGTTCTCAACAAACTTTCCAAGGGGGGGTCAGATTCATAGGAGTCTCTGACCTCCACAAACATCAAAAACATGAAAATGACTTAGCTTGTTAGAACATAGGTTCTCAACAAACTTTCCAAGGGGGGGTCAGACTCATAGGAGTCTCTGACCTCCACAAACATCATGGAAATACAAATAGTTCGGAATCTGAGCAAGCTCTTGCAAACAACAATTCAGATAACAGTGAACATAGGTTCATATGATATCATGATAAAAGTGAACATAGGTTCATATGATAACATCCAAATCCAACAAGAACAAAAACTTGAAATGAAGTAAAGTAAACTAACATGAAATAAAGTGTTCAGCTATAAAGTTTAATAGTTGCTATGATGAGGGCCCCTTGCAAGGGGTTGTTCAGATGTAGAACTTTTTGAGATGGTCAGAGTTCCATGGCCTTTTGAGCAGTTTGCCTTCTGTGTCTTCTAGTTCAAAAGTTCCTGGTTTCACAATTCGGACTATCTTGAATGGGCCATCCCAATTGGCCCCCAGCTTGCCTTTGTCAGTAGCTTTTCCAGTTGCTTCCACTTTTCTGAGAACATAGTCATGGAGTTGCAATTGCTTGGGTTTCACCATCCTGTTAAACTGTCTGGCCATCTTCTGTTTCTGTGCCAAAGATCGAAGAAGTGCATTGCCTCTTGTTTCAGGGAGGAGGTCTAAGTTAACCTTTTTTGCAGCATCATTATCTTCATGAGAGTAGTAGGCAATCCTTGTGGATGGAATGCCTATTTCTACTGGTAGCACAGCCTCAGAACCATAGACAATTGAGAAGGGTGTGTGTCCAGTGGCATCTTTCACAGTTGTACGCATAGCCCAGAGCACACCTGGTAGTTCTTCGTCCCAGGAGCCTTTGGCCCCTTCTATCTTTTTCTTTATACCAGAAAGTATGGTTTTATTGGCGGATTCAACTTGACCATTGGTTTGGGGTCTTGACACAGAGCTAAACCTTATTTGTATTTTAAACTTCTCACAATAATCAAGGGTATTTTTGCTTATGAATTGACGGCCATTATCGGTGATTATAACCCTAGGTATGCCATATCGAGTAATGATGTTACGCCAAATGAATTGACATACCTGTTTGTCAGTGATGGTGCTTAGAGGTTCAGCTTCCACATATTTTGAGAAGTAGTCTATAGCAACAATGATGAACTTTCTCTGGCCTTTAGCAGGAGGAAAGGGTCCCAAAAGATCTAGGCCCCATCTATCAAAAGGCAGAACTGCTTGGATGGTAGAAAGATAGTTTGATGGTTTTCTTGGAATTTCTGCAAAGTACTGGCATTTTTCACATGTTCTAACCAGTTTTTCTGCATCTTCTCTCAGTGTTGGCCAATAGTAGCCATGTCGCAGGACTTTGCTGATGATGGTTCTGGTGCCTTGATGGATGCCACATCCCCCTTCATGGATTTCACGGAGGATATAGTTCCCATCTTGTGGTGTTACACACTTAAGCAGTGGGTGTGTGTAACTTTTCTTGTATAGATTATCTTCAAAGAACTCGAACCATTTTACCTTCTTTAGGAACAGAGGGGCTTGTGCAGGATCCTCTAGCAGGGTGCCATGTTTGAAATATTGGATGAGAGGTTCCATCCAAGTGTTGTCCCTGGTTACCATAGCAACTTTTTGATTGATGCTAGGTGAGGATAGAATCTCCCATGTGATGTTGCGGGCCTGTGGGCCATCAGCTGAGCTTGCTAGTTTGGCTAAGGCATCTGCCTGGGCATTCTCAGATCTGGGTATATGATTGATGGTGAATTGCAACGGCTCAATCAAGGATTTGACTTTCTGTAGATACATTTTCATGCTGTCATCTTTGGCTTCAAAATCCCCATTCACCTGCCCCACAATGAGCTGTGAGTCAGAGTAAGCTGTGATCATCTTGGCACCTGAATTTCGGCAGATTGTGATACCAAATATTAGGGCTTCATATTCTGCTTCATTGTTTGAGGCAGCGAACTGGAAGCGAACAGAATGCTCCAGCTTTACTCCTGCAGATGAGATAATGATTATTCCTGCACCACTGGATGATTTGGTTGCAGAGCCATCAACATAGAGCTTCCATTCTTGATTGGGATGTTCAGGCTCAGACCCTGTGGCTTCAGCTATGAAATCAGCGAGAGCTTGGGCTTTGATTGCGGTGCGGGGCTCAATCTCAATACCAAAATCAGACAATTGATTGGCCCAATCTGCTACTTTGGTTGATTGATTCCTTCCCTCTAAAATTTTTCTTATAGGCTGACTCGTACGGACCCTGATTTGGTGAGTTTGAAAATAGGGCTTCAATTTGCGGCTGGCCATCACAACAGCATACAACGCTTTTTCAACCTCACTGTAGTTGCTTTCAGAACCTCTATATGCATGGCTTATATAGTAAATGGGGAATTGCTTCCCTTCTCTTTCAGCCACAAGTACAGCACTAAGTGAATATTCTGAGATGGCTATGTAGAGGTATAATACTTCACCTTTCAAAGGAGAGACAAGTTTAGGAAGGTTGGCCAGATATTCTTTGAGGTCTTGAAAGGCTTTTTCTACTTCTGGGCCCCATTCAAATGTTTGTTTCTTGAGGGTTCTGAAGAATGGGGAGCATTTGTCAGCGGATTTGGACATGAACCTTCCAAGGGCTGCAACACAACCGGTGAGTTTTTGAACTTCCTTGACGGATTTGGGAGACTGCATGTTGAGGATGGCTTGGATTTTGTCTGGATTTGCTTCTATACCCCTTTCATCCACCAAGAACCCTAGGCATTTTCCCCCAGTAACCCCAAAGACGCATTTCTCAGGATTAAGGCGCATAATGTGGTTTCTGAGGGTGAGAAAAGTTTCCCTAAGATCTGCAGCATGATCTTTGGGCTCTTTGCTCTTGGTGATCATATCATCCACATAAACCTCTAAGTTTCTCCCAATTTGAGCGCTGAATACCTTATTGACCATTCTTTGAAATGTGGCTCCTGCGTTTTTAAGTCCAAAAGGCATGACTTTATAGCAGTATACGCCAGCACTTGTGATGAAGGCAGTATGTGGCTGATCTTCCTCTGCCAGGGGGATTTGATGATATCCCGCGTTTGCATCCATAAAGCTAAGGAGGGCATGCCCTGCTATAGAATCGACTAGGCGATCTATCTTTGGAAGCAGGTAGTCGTCTTTAGGACAGGCCTTGTTTAAGTCAGTGAAGTCAACGCACATTCTCCACTTTCCGTTAGGCTTCTTTACTAGCACCACATTGGAGAGCCATTCAGAGTATTGGCACTCCCTTATGAAGTTGGCTTTGAGTAATTTCTGGACTTCGGCTTTGGCTGCCTCTATTCTTTCCTGACCTTGGTGCCTCAACTTTTGCTTCACCGGTTTGTAGCCAGGTTTGATGTCTAATTTGTGACACATGACATTCTTAGGAATGCCAGGCATTTCAGATACGTTGAAGGCAAAGACATCCCGGAATTCAGAGATGACTTTTACCAATTCTTCTTTGACAGCAGTATTCAGGTTTGTGCCGATTTTGATCATCTCTCCCTTCCCCCAAACATCAACTTCCTCATGTTTATCGGATGGTTCTGGCCTTTGAGAGGGGGTTGCAACAGAGAGGATGGCAGCATCTTCCAACTTTCTTTTCTGTCCAGATTCTCGAGGCATCTCTTCTCCTTTGAGGGAATTGACTAGGCATTCTCTTGCTGATTTTTGGTCACCCCGTAAGATCCCAACAGTAGAGTCATCCTTCTCGTATTGTAGCAGCAACTGGTGAGTAGAGATGACTGCCTTGACCTTGTTGATGAGAGGAAGACCCATGATGGCGTTATAGGAGAATTTCAGGTCTACCACTGTGAAACGAACAGCAATATTGCGGCCATTGTTTTTCTCACCAATTCTGACAGGAAGGACAATGGTGCCTAGGGGGAAGACCCTTCCACCTCCAAACCCAATCAAAGGTCTGTCCATGGGTTGAAGGTGTTTTTCTTCGTATTTCATTTGACGAAGGCAATCCATGGTTATCAAGTCAGCAGAACTTCCGGTATCAACGAGGACACGGCGAACTTTCATGTGGCTTATTTTCAGGGTGACCACCACTGGGTCAGAGTGTGGCTGCTGCAAAGGAATGCTTAGCTCCTGACTGAATTTCATTTCAGGACATGTTGGTTCTTCTTTAGGAGGGCCCTTCATAAGGGTATGTATGCTGTCTCTTGCTGATCGGATGGTGGGAAACTCCTCAGAATAGCCCCCCACTATCATATTAATCACACCATCAGTAGCAGCGGATGAATTTCTGGAGTGTAGAGAAGCCAACTTCTCAATGTCAAGATCATCAAGTCGATGTTTCTTCCTTTCAGGCTGCTTTCTATCATCCTCTTTGTTGAGGAAACGGTTCAATTTCCCTTCCTCCGCATATTTGTTTAGGATTCTTTTCAACTCCCGACAGTTAGGGAGGGTATGACCATGCTCTTTATGATATTCACACCATAAGTCCATGTTTCGGCGGTACTTAGGTGTAGGAACGGCAGCAGGAGGGGGTAATTGATCCTTAACGGCATAAAAAATCTCTGCCCTGTTGTGGTTGAACTTGGCTTCATATCCATCATCCCTGATGTCACGTGGAGGATACTTCCTGTCTCGATCAGATCTACTGGATCCTCGTTTCGGATTATGATCATCCTGTCTTGCTCTGTCTCTTGTGTCTACCGCCTTGTCATTTTTTCTTTTCTTGGAGGTAGGGTCTAGTTGTTGACAGATATCGGATGCGGTGACATAACTCCGTGCCTGTCTCATGGCTTCTGCATAGGACTTAACTTGGTTCTCCAGGAGTTGGAACTTCAGTTTATGGGTCCTCATGCCATTGATCAAAGCTGAGACTGCAATCGATTCCTCCAGGTCTGTAACCGCTAGCACTCCATCGTGGAATCGCTGAAGGTAAGCAGACAAAGATTCTCCATCTTGTTGGGTGATACTCAACAAATGGAAGTTGGATTTTTCTTGTCTCCTTGATGCCGTGAAGTGACTGAGGAACTTGGCCTCGAGTTCAGCGAAACTGTGGATGCTCCCATAGGGAAGTGATGTAAACCAAGTCAGGGCTAGGCCTGTGAGCGTGATCGGGAAGAATTTGCATAATAGCGAGGAGTCAGTTGTATATAGTACCATGACATTTTTATAGGCTATCATGTGTTCTTCCGGACATTGAGTACCAGAAAACGGAGGTATGGTGGGCACCTTTATTTTGGATGGATTAGGTGTGGCTAGAATGTCCGCTGATAATGGAGAGTTCAGCTGCATAGGCGCTTCCCTCTCGCGGGGGCGTGCGGAGGATTCTGCCACATAATCCGAGTTCAGTCGTTCCCGAAGGTCTCTAGTTCTTTCTCTCCTCCTCCCGTCTAAAAAGCTTTGAACATTACTGCTCCTTTCTTTCCGACGGCTGTCAAGATGAGTTCGTAGATCACTAGTGCGTCTTTTAGAGGAGGCGCAGTTAGAGTCATCTCTGCGGGAGGGAGTTGGTTGTCTTGAAGTTTTCACCCGTGAATGGGCAAGATTTTCCTCGGCTTCCTTCCGACCTTGTTCGGAAGGAACTCTTTGTTGTTCTGCAAACAAGGTTCTCAGATCTTGGATTTGCTGTGTCATGGCTGCCAGGGTGGCATTTATGTCAGGATCGTTCGGTGCCGCGGAAGGTTGCTGGGCAGTGACATTGCGTAACTGCTCAGCAAATGTTCGGGAAAGATTGTCAGCGAGAGCATCGAGATCCTGCCTCGTCACCGGTCGATTTTCAGGTCGTGAGGAGGAAGTGTCAGTGCTGCGTGCGGCTGACGCTTCTTTGGTGTTTGTTCTTCTGGGTGCCATCTTTCTTAAGTTAGGGTGGAGTTTCAGGTGTTTTGAAGGATGATACTTCTCGTTATCCCCACAGACGGCGCCAAACTGTTTCTGCTATGAAACTGTCGAATTTGTAAGGGGACTTCAAGAGGCAAGTATCTTCTGAAATGAGGGCTGGTAGTAGTCCGACCGCCGCGCGTGGTGTTCCTGCAACCACAAAGAAAGCTAACCCGGGGGCCTAGTCCCGGAAGGGCTCTCCGATGCTTAAGTCAGACAAAGGAAAATGTGATGTATCTTAGTTTTTGGGTAAGATTTCGTAACCTGATTACCGAAGTCGAGTGTTGCTTTTAAGGTAGGTCTGTCTTGGGAGTTACCCTTCCTGGGCAGTTATCCTTAGGTAGATAACTGCTGGAAGTTACATCTGCAGGAGGGGACATCATGGAGGGTAGTTATCAAGACCATAGGTGGTTTCCAGGGAAGGATCTTTGACCTGGATAAATTAAGTAACCGCCGTCCTGCAAATAAGTTTTTCTTCCTTGGACTTTAGCTGGAGCTGTAAGTCTTGACCGATATGAAGGATAGTTTGACCTTTGACTTCATTGACCTAAGGTCGTTTTGCCCTTTCATAGGACATAGGAGGTATGACCCGTAACAGTATGTAATGTTTGGTGTTGTATGAATTTTAGCATATTTCATTAATGATTTTTATAATTGTATGGTTATTATTAAATAATTGACAATTGGTGGTGTTGGATGTTTTGTTATGGAAATTGTCTTTGAAAAAGAACATGTTAAACTAAGTGTTGAACGATGTGTAAATTAATCATAATAATTATAAAAATAATAATAGTGATGGTAATAAGATATATGTTTAAAGTAGATTTTTTTTAAGGAGATGTTAAAAGTGAATACATGATTTGTTTAAGAATTTTATTAAATTGTGGATTTTGAAAATAATTTTTTATGTGAGCATGGATTTATGATTTGTATGATATAGATTTAATAGGAAATGTGGAAAATTTATATGAATTTTGAACAAAAAGTGATAAAATCCCGTAGGATTGAAAAATCATGAAAAAATGGTGTTTTTGGAGCATTTTGACTTTGAAATTAGGTTAAAAATATCTATACTATGTTATAAATTATGAAAATTTGTATCTGGGGGTTTTGATGCCTTCCGGACGCAACGGTGAAGTCGGATTTTCGTGTTCTTATTTCTGAATACGGTTAAACCTTGTAGGAAGCCGATTCGTGACCGAAAATTGATTAGGACCTTGTGCTTTGTTTGCTTGATCAAGGTACGTACACGCAGCATAGAATTATAGTATATGTTACGTACCATATGATAATGGTAACAAAGGTAAAGTATGGGCATATAGTATGAATATTAATACGCTTCCGAATAATTTATTCTATTATAACTTTTAATAAGCAGAGGTAGTATGACCTCACTAACTTGAAAGTAGACGTAGTATGACGTCAATTGGTGGAATGAATTACTCGCGATCTTTGGAGCCTAACAGCCACCGCGGGGGTATGCATACTTAACCATAGACATCGAAGTAAGACGTGTGTTTATGGTAGAGACTTGCTTAGGAGTTAGCTCCCTCTAATGTATTGTCTCGCCTATGGAGTTTGAAGTGGCACCAGCAGTATGGCTGGAAAAGATACAGCAGTATGGCTGAAAAAGATACTGCAGTATGGCTGACTAATTGAAACACGAAATTATTAAAGTTAATATCTTTAATTTATCATACTCGAATTAATTGAATTATGACTTCTTGCTGATGTGTACTTTTTGGTCTTAACGATCCTGCGATGATGTCGTTTCCTCCTTGGATAATGACTAGCAATAAGTTAATTGCAGGTGGGGAGTGAGGATTACTCTTGGAGAAATAATAAAACGTTAGAATCATAATTTATTATGATTTTAAGTTTTGGTATTTTTTTAATGTTGGTTTTATGAGGCGTGAACGCTCTCGAGTTGTAACAATTAGAAATACCTTTTCAAACTTATCTGCTGCTTAGCTTTTATGTCTGGTAGATTATAATAGCACTATTAGAACTCGGTCCGCAAGTTTTGTTTCGCTTGAATCCGTTTAAACTAACTGTTTAACGCCCTGGTTTGACTCGAACTGTATTTGGTTCTTCAAAAAGTCTATTTCTCTTTTAAAACGATACGAGTTAAACTACGGGATGTTACAGTTCGGGCTTGCTCTTTGAATAGGTGTTTCTTATGCTCATCTAGAATGTGACTCCATAAATGTGGTGCAAGCTATTGCTGATTCTCGGGTTGGACTTGTCCCATTCTTCCTCTTCTATGATGCTATTTCCATCCTTAAATGTCAATGAAATATTTGCCAAGATTGATACGATGTTAAGAAGTTTGATGAAAGATAACAATTTCAATGAACTAACAAATGTTTGACGAAAAAATAAAATTGCAAAATATGACACAATGATTTAAGGATGTTCATCCAATAGTGGTTGCGTCCTCCATGGTGTATAGTTGCTTGTTTGTATTATTTCAAATGAGCAAAAGATTCTTACAATGAAGTATTACAATGATGTAAGAGATAAACAAAAAAGGCTATGTGTTTGGCCTAGGGGTTATGTGTTTGATGCGTTTTGGTTAGCTAATGAGATCATTATTTATAGTACTAATTACATTCAATGAGATTACAACCTTAGTACTGATTTAATCACTTTCAAACAGTTTCAAGAAGTTAAAGGGACGAAAAAAGCATCCCAGGAAACGTCAGAAGGTCCGCTCGACCAAAATAGGGCTCGCTCGATCGAGCAACTTGTTCAAGCGGGCTACAGGCAGCTTCTGGAATCATTTTGTCTGTTCACTCGACCCACCCAAGAGCTCGCTTGGTTGAGCGACCTTCATAGTGCTTTCTGCAGTTTGCTCGTCTAAGAAGAGTTAGAGCATCTTCAATCAAACATTTACACTTCTTCATTACGTCCCATAACTCCAATAATTAAGTCATATGACTTCATGAATTAATTAAGTTCTTAAACTCCATCATAAACCACAAACATTAAGTCACAACTTAATACACCCATTTACACACTCCATAGAATTCCATCCTAAGAGTCACACATGAATGCACACATCAAATGTGCACTCAAGTAGCATCATTCATAACAGTCAATTTCTAGATTTATGTCTCATGTTCATAGAGCAGCTTGATACTTTGGAGGAGCTTGATCTAGTTTAATTGACAAATAATCTTAAAAAAATAAAATAAAATAAAATAAAATCTATCATTGCTGCTTCTGTCAGGATCAAGGCCAAGGGAATGCAAACATAAAGCTTAATTATCATATAGAGAGGCAGAGGCTCACCAAAAACATGCAAAATGAGGTTAAAGTTTCCTCTACATAATAATGTATGAAGCTAAACCCAACTATGGTAATGGTAATCTACCATATTTAATAATAATTTATATACATTATATCTAAGATCCAAAAACCATCATTGTTTTGATAACCCCTTCAAATTGTTAAGAAGAAAGAGCAATTATCTCCCAAACACCAGTGTTCTCATCATCACTTTCAGTAGCCTCACTGCTGAAGCTGCTCCCAATCCCATTATCTTCAGCTGGAGTTGCGGTAAGCGAAATCTTCAGGCTCGTATCCAACCCCACTTTCATCTGTTCTGTCTCAAAGGATTTGGTAGCGGAAGTTGAACCATGAGCAGATCGAGATTCTCTGGATGCTGATGAACCCAGATAAGACGACTTGACTTTGCCTCTGTTGATGTGCTGTTTACAGTACTTTTGATACGGAACAACACCCTTCTTGCATCGCCACTTCTTGCCATCGGTTCTTTTGCACCTTGGTTCGGATTCTGTGCTGTTCTTACAAGTTTCAATCCTAGTGCATATCATACCTGCAACTTAGCGATAAACAATCCTCTAAGTGTAGAGTTTGAGCGACAAAATTCAATTTTTTTTACACGAAGAACTGATCAATCAAAGTTAATTCAAGAAATCGTATAGAAATCACGAATGTAGAATCGTCAGCCCAAAGAAAGAAGAAATATGGCTTAGTAAAATACCAGGAATCAGTAGAGTTGACACAATCTCACACAAATACAAGCTAAAAGAATGTAACAGTTAAAAAGGAATGCACAAGTGATAAGACTAACCATTTGGAAGAACACTTTTGGGTGAAAATTCGAATCCTGAAGCTGGGTTGGTGACGGAACTTCTTGGACTCGTGACAATACTAGACTTTGTCTCGTTATGTTGGTTCTTGTTCCGATCACTGTATGCAGTAGTATTGTTCAAGCTCGGAGTTCTCACCATAACCATTCTAGAGCCGTTCTGATCAACATTGACAAGGAATTGAGCCTTGCTACTACCACTGTTAATATTTGTATTTGGGTTTAAGCTGATTCCTTTGGCCGGGGTTCCAGCATTAGGAGAGGCTTCCACAAGCTTTCTTGAACGCTTACTACCTCGATGCATGTGCTTCTCACAATATTTCTCGTTTGGAATCACGACTTGCTGGCACCTCCATTTCTTGCCATCCGTCCTCCTGCACCTCCCGGGCTGCAGATCCGTCTCCATAGCGTGCTGGTAATGGAAACCTCTTCCGTTTAATGCTTGTACTGCAATCCATTGTCGAACCAACAACAACAATGCCAAATACTTTAATCCCAACAAAAACATTCTCTAACTAAATCATAATAATCGTGATTTCAAGAAACATATACAACTTCACAATGGAGATACTAGTATTATATCTATTGAAACCAATTCAACCAAAAGTTTAAGCTGATGGTTGAGGCCCCAAGATATGTTATATACTCTAAAACGCCCCTCACACGAGAGCCCTTTGGGCTAGAAGTGTGGATGCACCACATGCTCTCTACATACATGACGCTAAATATTCCACTTTAAATGAGGGGTGGTTGAGATTTGAACCTGGACCTTTTGTCACGTTGGCTCTGATATTTCAAGAAACCAATTCAACCAAAAGCTTAAGTTGATGGTTGAGGCCCCAGGATATGTTATATACTCTAACAATACCTCTTAAAATTCATTCATTGGTACAAAGACAGCAGAGCCTTAATCTCAAAATATAGGAGTAGAAGTGCTAGGAATAAAACTTATATGAAATTACAGATAAACTCTAATGTAGCATTACAAGTCAAACCAACTTTACTTGTAACTTCTCATACTGAGTTCCAATCTTATATGATCAAGTAGTTGGCAGTTCACAACTATCAATGATCACAACACGTTATGGTATCCTAAGAGTAAACACAATTATTCATGCTTAGATGATTACAACTGAAATCATACTGACTGAGCAAATGTGCACAACTATCTTTGGATATAACCAGATAAAATAAACAAACTTTTTAGTTGATGTCAAGTATAGAGGTGTTGAAAACCGATTCGATATTAAACTGAACTTCGTAATTGTTAGGGCTGAACAAAGTTTGTCTAAACCACAATCCAAAACGGACCAAATCGTAGTTTTAGAATAGGTACTGGTCTACGATCTAAACGGTCTAAGTTTTTCAAAAAAAAATATATGAAATTCGGTTTGGTCCCAATTGTTTTTCTACATCACACCAGAGTAAAAACCATAGACTAAAAATCACGGCTTTTTCAAAAAGTAAGTTGTTTGCTAAATAGTTTGAGATGCAATTATTTTTATGGTAATATAAAGATGAATGATGTTGATCCAATCAACTAATTACAAATTATTAATTTAAAAAAAAAAGGAATAAAAATTAAAAAACTATAAACCAGAACATTGTAAAGTCTGGTCTGGTCTGAAAAATTTTAAGACCAGAATTTTTGTTCTAGTATGATTTTAGTGCCAAACAAAAACAAATTGGACCGTGTATACCTCTAGTAGCTGTGCCCAACTTGAAAATGAATTTACAATAACGTAAAAACTAATATAGACACACGACTCCATTACAAGTAATCGGAAACATCTGACCTTGAATCGATTTATAACCTAAATGAACTCTTGTAGTCAAGTGCGTGCCTAACGGCCCGTTTTGTTGGTGGTCTTAAATGGTGGTAATGGGAATATAGTGTAAATTTCTTCAAAAGTACCATATCAATCCCATGGTAATGAAATTTTAATCACCAAAAACTTCTTTTGTTTACAAATTTCCATTACCACCTAATACCACATCTCCCAATGTAATGTATTGGAATGAATTTTACGAAGAAAATGAGATGATTGAAGTTGAAAAAGCATGGCCATCAAAGTAGCCATGAGGTTTTTCGACCAAAATTACACTAATTTTTCATTTCCATTAACACCATTTATTACAACTACCAAAAGAACCGTAAATGTATTATAGTTGCTCGAAACCAACATGGATACCTGAGGAGAAAGACACAGATGTATCCCTCTCAAACTCCCAATTTCTATTTGAGAGCTTTTTTAACAACAATGTAGCAAATTGTGGGGATAAAGGAGTAGATATCAGCAATCAACCCAAATACCTTCTCCTAAGTCCTAACCAAGAAATAAATAGGAATATAATTTTTCAACTTAGTATCTGACCAGGGTAAATCAGGAGCAACATACTATTCCTATAAAAAACAAAATATACAAAGCCATGATATTAAAACAAAATTAACAATTTAATCCAAAATTTAAATCACACTATTCATATGCAAGTATCCAACAAGCACCACAATTAACATTAAGATTTCAAAAATTAATCAAAGTTGAATACTTGTTGCGTTTGAAAACGCCCATTTCATTTCGAATGGTAGATTTCAACTATGGATTCATTAATTAAGAAGTTGAAAATGACAAGATTCGACAAGTCATTTTTCAAATTCTTATTTTTAACCTTTTTTATAACCACAGTGAATTTGACTCAAATTTAAATTTAAATATTCTTTATTTGTCAAACACTAAATTTGACTCAAATCCATATTTTCAAATAAAGTAATTTAAAAAATTATCAAACAAAATAAAATTAGACTTACAAATAGGAGAAGATTGTGTGTGTTGAGGAACAGAGGAGCAAGAAAACTTTCTCCAAAGAGGAAAAAGAAGTTGAAAAGGAACAGGAACAGGTATACCCCAAACAAGATACTTAAATATTAACAATTGTATATTTAGTTCTTCCAGTTGTTCCTCTGTAAACCTGACCACTGAACATTTCCTGCACCCTTCTTTCTCCACCAATTGATGATGATCATAAACATGATGATGATCATCTTCCTCTTCCTTGTTATCCACCATCAAAGTTCTGTTAAAGCTGTTGTTTTTTCTTCTGTGTTCAGAACTTCCTGTATTGCAGAAACTGGACCCACCTATTCCAAGACCAAGCTTGATCAACGGTTCAGATTTATCCTCCTTCCACCTGTCATTTCCATGCTTGCTTTTCTGATCAGTATCCTTACTTTGTCCTTCATTAATACAAAAGGTTAACCAAATTTAATCAGAAAATTAACAATAAATGATCTTTAAATTAGAAATTTTTAACATAAAATAAATGAAAATTGGGATTATTTATGGTTAAATGAAGTTGAAAAGTGAACTAAATATGGCAGGAAATAACCTGTAGAAGAAGAAAAAAAGGTGAGAAATTGGGGTTTGAATCTGCTCATAATTTTACACTAATTAAATTTATTTTTTAAAAAGAAAAAAGAGAGATACATCCTAGCCAAATTCCAAAATGAGGAATTGGGTTGTATAGTAATAGTAGTATCTGTATGAGAAAGTAGATGATGGTAAAAAGAGGGGGAAAATCTGAAAAACAGAGAATTGTACTTGAGGTCCTTCTGATATTTGCTGGCCTCAAAATTTGGTTTAAATTTAATCTTTATAAATTTAAAAAAACTTAATTTGGATTTAAACCAAATTTACTTCTTTTTAGTTAATAGTTTGTGAATTACGACTCTAAAGTTTCGTATTTTTGCAAATTACAGTTTAAATGTTTATTTTTAACGAATTATAATTGTCAATGGATCAAGGTTTACACGTTCGAACCAAAAACACATAATTCCGACCCCTTAACCTAAATTTCTAACCACTAAGATGGTCAAAATTTTGTGTTTTGGTCTAAACCTGTAAACTTTGATACTTTTGTGACAAAAAATAAACATTGAAACTGTAATTTGCAAAAGTGTTAAACGGTAAGGTTTTAATTCGCAAAATTGTAAATAATTAAAGTTGGAAATTTGAAAATTATTTTTCAAACCTTTTATTCTCAAATTTTTCATAATTGAAATTTACATTTTAAAATATAATACTTCATTTGTTTTCAAATGTTCATTTCATCTACTTTTTACGGAAATCTCGACGCAAACTTTAAAATTAAATAATTTTAACTATGAGTTTTTTAAAATTCTAAAAAACCGATATTTGGAAAGTATATATTGAGACGAATCTAATAAAATTTCCCATAAATGTGTTTTTTCGTATAGATTGATGAAAAATCATAGTCAAAGTTTGACTCTAAAATTCGTACATTGTATTTGAGAAAAACATATAAAAACGAACAGAGTTGTCTAATTATTTTGATTTCATTCTTCTTATATTTCTGGTGTAGCTAAATCCGTACTGATGAAAGCAGATGTTCTCTTGAAAGACCGTTATTTGTAAAGACAAATCTCAAAAGTCCAGCCCAAATTTATATTTAGAGTTGTAACAATATATATTTAGAATTGGACCGAACTTTTAAGAGCTATCTTTACAAAAGAAGATCTCAAATAAAGATTTGTGTGATGAAAAAAGTGATAAAAAGATAAATACGATGCATAACAAGGCTGAAAAGGTGAAAAATCAAAGTCATAATGTCAAAAATAGAGGGAAGGTTGGGTCACTGGGAATAAGTAGACATCTGACAATTGGAGAGACAGTGTCAGGAAGGGCTCTCAATTTGCCTTACCATTTATTTATCTAAACCCATTTTAATAAATTTATCTCATTATTATTAAATAAAAATACTCCCTTCAATTCACCACTAAGTTTCCATTTGTTTTTTTGACACTATTTATATTTTACTTTTAATTTGTATTTTATTATTAATCTATAAGTTAAAACATAGTTAAGTGGAATTTTGTTTAATTCGTCTCAATGCAAGGATTATTTATATCAACTTTTCATAATTTTTAACTATGCATAAATAGAGATATTAACGATTGAATAAGTGTATTGGATAGAATGCTAAAACAAATGGGAACTTAGTGGTAACCATAATATTAATATATGGAGTTTGTTAATACTTGGTATGAAATATATTTCAAATAAAACGTTAGAATTAGGAAATTTCTAATAAAATGTAGTACTTGGTAATGGATAGAAATTGAATGTGTATGGATAAGGGGCAGAGAAAAGCATTGATTGTCAGAAAATGGTGGAAGAGTAGTTGTCAGTAGCAGAGGAGTGAGCAAGTGAATGTCATTTTATTTGGTTTGTATTTGTATTTGTATTTAGTATTTGGGTTTGTATTTGTGTTTGTTTTTGATTTGGTTTGAAAATGTGAGTGGGAACGTGCTCCTCCTTACAACATTCTTCAATTGCTCACCGTGAGACAATTGTTCCAGTATGCAATATGCATTTGTAATGCCCGCTTTTCCCTCATAAATCATAATGAATCTTTTTGGATTACATTTTACTTTGTACTCAATGATGTTCTATTAGAGATATTAAAAATTGAATTAGGCTATTGGGCTGCGTGAAAAAGCTAACGTTGCAAGTAATTAAAATGAAGCAAATACTACTTTGTCGATTTTATTCAATTTGCGCCTTTCATTAATTATTTTTTACGTTTCAAAATATTTACTCTATTTAATCTTTCTTATGTATCTGCATTGAGATGAATTTAGTCAGATCCTACTTGACTATGTTTGAACTTACAGATTAAAAAGTAAACACTAATTAATTGGATGATGAATAGCATAAAATTCCTAATTTTGCATCTATTTTGAAACGAAATAAGTATGTAATATTAATATGTAGTTGTTGAATAATGAATGGGTGTAAAACATCTACGGGTGAGATTTAAAAGGATAATACATTTATAGATGAGATTGAAGTTACTAGAGAAAATAAATTTGTGTGAGTCAAAAAATATCCAAAGACAATTTTACAATTCCGCTTTTGGACTTTTCAGATTTAAACATTATTATTATTATTATTATTATTATTATTATTATTATTATTATTATTATTATTATTATTATTATTATTATTATTATTATTTGTAACACCCCCACTTATAGGTCCAAATTTTAAAAAGAATTTTTTTAAGGAAAACATAAACCAAACCTAATCATTGGAGCGTTACCGCCACATCTATCCCTGATAAGGAATAAATGTAAGGCTAAACAACTATATAAAATAATTCTATGCGATACAATTTAAGAACTAAACAATGTTTACAACTGGCAGTGAAATTTTAACTGAGACGTGACTACTAATAACACTATTTTCCTCGGTGAACCTCACTCTACGATCCTCACGCGGTCAATAACTTGCAAAAATAAGAATATAAGAAAACAAGGGAAAAACTCCCAAAATCAGATAATCTGAGTAATTCCAACTCCATCCCGTAAAACAGTTAAGTTGAAAACAATTTAAGAAAATAAAATATAATTGAGTTGAAATAATAGTAGAAAAACAAATTATTATCAAGCTGAGTTAAATATCAAATTTTATGAGTATAAAATAAAATAAAACATAAGCCAATTAATTAATTGATATTTAATGGCGACAACACATATATCCAATTTTAATTTGAGGGAACGAGAACGCCAGTATGCCGAGGCTTTACCCCTATACCTACTTCATCAAGAGGTCGTCACCCCAAACTAATTCATCAAGGCCAACAGAGTAGTCTCAGGTAACCCTAGTGTGCACACCCCTTCTACTTGGATCACAACAAATAGAAGGAAGACCAAAAATCGTATCGAGCATCAAAAATAATAATAATAACCTGTCGGCAGCTATACTAACCAAACAGGGCAACCTGTTTATCACTCTTATACTTGGATCACAACAAATATAAGAGTTTCATTCCCATCGTTACACTTTACGTGATTTAATATATTTTAATAATTAGTCGTGAGCACATAAACATATAGTCAAACATCACATTATACATTTTATGTAAAATGATTGTAAACTTTCTCAATAAATATATTTCAGGAATATCCATCTGAAATCTCATATCACCTTCTTAACATCAATTTGGTGATAACAACAATTAGAATCATAAATATTTCTTTTTCGACCCAAATCGTCTTTTAAAACCATAATTAAAATAATAATATAACTTCCATAAAATAATATGATAAATATTTTTTCAAATTTAAAATCATATCAAACTTGGTTATAAAAAAAAATAATATTACAAGTTTTATCAAAAATAAATAATTTTAAACTCAAGGTTTGACAAAAATAATATTCAAGATAAGTTGAGAATTAAATTATAAAACATAAAGTCACACAAAAATAATATCATATAAAAATCAAACATCCCATTTAAACACATTAATATCACATAGCACATAATACTAACGGGATAATCCTAAATAGATGGACATCGGAAATTAACTTGTGAAAAAAAGCCCTAGAATATAAATGTATGCTCATATCAAACTTCCTTTAAAAACTTGACTTTAAAGTATGATTATAGTTTAGAATTTGTATATATGATATTTAAAGAATGAAAATACTATAATGAAGATCAAAAAGAATTTGATAATAGGTGTAAAGAAAGAAAAATGGTGAATGAGAGAAAAAGAATTAGAATGAGAAGAGAGAAAACTGATTTAGAGAAATATTTTATCAGTATATAATGAGATAGGTTAATATAATTAGGAAAAAGTGGGAAATATGATTGAGTTTAATGGGGAGTTATTTTAGGAATGGGGAGGAAGGAAGGATTGAGATGCAAGAAAGATATCAGTTTTATAAACTGATTCATGGTTTATTTCCTCTTCAAAAACTAATTTTCAGTTTTTGTAAATAAAATCAGTTTTTAAAATTTTCTAAAAAAATCAGTTTGAAAGTTTTCTAAAAAAAATCAGTTTTAAAGTTTCTGAAATATCCGTTTTAGAATTTTCTAAAATATCAGTTTTAAAATTTTCTAAAATATCAGTTTTAAAATTTTCTAAAATATCAGTTTTAAAATTTTCTAAAATATTAGTTTTAAAATTTTCTAAAATATCAGTTTTAAAATTTTCTAAAATATCAGTTTTAAAATTTTTTAAAATATCAGTTTTAAAATTTTCTAAAATATCAGTTTTAGAATTTTTTAAAATCTCTGAAAAGTTTTAAAATAATTTTATTTTATTTTTTTTTCTTTTAAAAAAAACGTGGGATTACATTATTATTATTATTAATTATTTTTTTATTATAATGGTGTTTCATAGAGTCTTTTCCCAAAATATTGCAATTAAGAGAAATAATTCCCACCTTATGTATTCCCAATCTACTGTCCACGTTGGATGTATTTTTTTTTTAATTATTGCACATTAAACCGCTATCTAAGATAGCATTTTCTTTTTGAACAAAAAACGCCAATTGAAAAGACGGTTTACTATGATTTGATTTTTTTGTTAATAGTATAACCGCCATCTGAGATGGCTGTTTCACCTGGCTAAATTTTTATGAAGAACAACTGCACTGAGGACTGCTAATGAATCGCATATAATCGTCTTCGATTGATTGGAGACGAAGACGAATCAAACAAAAAACAGGAATTAGCATATATCAAACCATAGACAATCTGAGATTCAAATCTGTTTGAATGCATGTGTTCACCTTTGACAATTATAGGTCTCTTGAGCAACTGACCTTGAGATGGATGCTCATAGCTAAACGCTGCCATTAGAGATAACTTGTCTCTCTCTAAACATTGGAAGTTTCTCACATCCAATTTCAAGAAAATGGGCATCTGGACACTACCGAGACTTTGAGGGAAAGTAATGGGAATTAAGAATTTTAGCCATCTATGAGTGAGAGAAGGTGAGAAATGAAGAAAGTTTTTTCCCAGGGGTCATGTGCAAGCAGGGGCAGCAATGTGATGGAGGAAGACGAATGCAATTTTTTAAGACAAGTAATTCTTAAAAGTTAAACGCCATCTAAGGAAGCGATTTTATTTTGAAGTTTAGATAAAACCGTCATTATAAATGGCGGTTTTATCTAAAAAAAAGGGAAAAAATATTCTCCCTACCCATCCTACGTGGACGGTACCATGGGAAATAAGTTTATCATGGATGTAGGATGGGAAATAAATTCTTAAAATGCAATATTTTGGGAGAAGAATCTGTTTCATATCATAGAAAAGATTTTACAAGAAATTGGTGGGGAGTCGAGTAACAAGCTAAGCACCTACACCTTTTTGAATATAAAAGACTTGTCTATGAAAAATGTATGCTCGAGACCTAGTAATGCTCGAGTTGCTCACAACAACCAAAGCAATCCTTGATAGCAAGTCGAGGGCATCTTCACCTAACTCTCCAAAGGTGGAGAAAGCTAAAGGGATGAATTTGTAGTCGTTCGCCTCGCACTTAATCGTGTACTTTCTCCTCTTTATTTATGTGGCATTGGCTGTAGCAATACTTGGGGCCCTTGAGGAGGCTCCTGTGCCTAGGAGTGTTCACCGGTCCAAACCCGGACCGGACCGGACCGAAACCGGTTGGACCGGAAAACCGGAATCCCAAAAAATTAAGACCGGAGACCGGACCGGTTCCATCCGGTCCGGTCCCGGTCTAACCAGGAATTCTTCCGGTCCGGTCCGGGTTTGGACCGGTTAGACCGGAAATATTTTTTTTAACAAAAAATAAATTGAAAAAAAAAATATTTTAAATTAATTTAGCAAATTAATTATTATAAAATTAACATATTTGAATTAAAAAATTATTTTGTGTTGAAAAAAAAATATTTGAAGTCCTTTAAAATAAATATATACATAATAATTGTAAATATTACTCCTCTTCCAAATAACTTTTATGACATCCGGTCTCATCCGATCCAACCCGAATTTTTCCCGGTCTAGACCGCACCGGACCAGAAACCCGGAATTGGAAAAAAGTAAGACCCGGAGACCGAACCGGATGCACCCGGTTCGGTCCGGTTCCGGTCCGGTCTTAGCCGGTTCCGGTCCGGACCGCCGGTCCGGTCTTATTTTGCACACCCCTACCTGTGCCAGCAAAGGGCGAACCTGCTGTTACATCTACGCATGTGTCTTTATCATGAACCTAGTTAAACAGAAGAAGATCCACTAGTCTAAGATCTATACCCGTCTCTGAAGAGAACCCCACCGGTGCCTCCTTAAGAACCGAGAGCTTTGCAGCAGATATCCACAAGCATGTCTCAAACCAAATTATGTCGGAACTTCACACCAACATCACTGGAGCAATGAACTACGTGATTAAAGGTGTTCAATGGGCCAAGCCCCCATTTTGAGCCCTAACCCGGCCCGTTTTTAGAAGGGCCTTATAAGGGTCGGGCCGAAAACGGGTCTGGCCGAAAACGGGCTATATGATTATTTAAATGGAGCGGCTTGTAAGAGGGCTTAAAATGGGCAGAAAACAGGCCCTTGTACATTTCCGTTTCTCTCATAATTTTGTCTCTCTCCTTAAACCCACCTCCTCTCTTCCTCTATACCCGAGTTTGACATCTCTTTGTCTCCACTTTATGGTAAAGTTTTGTTATAATTTTTAGCTTTGTTAATTTTTTATTGAATTTATCAAATGATTTTCTTGATGTATGTTTATTGTTAAATGTCATCCATTTAGCAGGTTTTGAACTAAATTTTTGTGTTGATGCTTTAGTTTCTACATAGAGGCATAGCTACTAGTTTCTTAAGTCTTTTTTGCCTTTCTTCTACAGTAGCTTTAATAGTTTTTAATGTTATTTGTTTTTCTTATTATTAAAAGTTAATGAATGTTCATTTTTTCTTGAGATGATTCTTTGTTGAACATTTTTTTTTGGTTTTTGGTTTGGTATGTTGCTATCTTCCATATATGCTTAATTATGGTATAATGTCATCCATTTAAAAATGATTTTTTTGTGTTCTTCATGTAAATATTTGAAATTAAATGCAATGATTTGTGTATGAACTATAAGAGAATTTAAGAAGTATAAATTTTAAAATGGGTCGGGCCGGAATTAAAATCCCGGCCCATATTCAGCCAATTTTCATTTTTTCAAGGCCCGACCAGGCCCGTATCCGACCCATTGAACACCTCTATGGCTCTATGCGTGATCCCCCCATATATCCATCCTGGCAGTGTTGCAGCTCGGGCATAGACTACCTTCGGGGAACAAGGGAATGGTGAGTCGATAACATTAAACCAATTGTTACTGTCGAGGATTCATTTTCTATCTCAGGCCATCAATAGAGATTGTTAACAGAAGGTGATCATTGTTATTTGCTAACATCTGCAGTATGTTTTATTATATTCACAAATTCTTGTGAGATACAATCTTTTTGAGAGACCATCTCTAATTGGATCGGCCTATTATATATTTTTTGAATATTGTTAGTACACATTAAGATTGATGTAAGTAGACATTTAAGATATTGAAAGTAAGCATTAATGATACAATAAATAAGCGTTAACAATAATATAAGTAGGCATTACGAATGCAAAAATTAGACAACAATCTTTAGTGGGTTGGACTTGAGATACGTCTCTCAAAAAGATGGTTTCTCAAGAGACTAGTTGTTTTATACTTCCTCTCTTCCATAATACGCGCTACACTTTCTATTTTCGAAAATTTCATATTATTTGCTACACTAATTTTAGTAAAAAAACCAATCGTTTAAAGTTCTAGATAGTACTATTTTTATCCTACTCTATACCTCATTAACTTGTATACCTACATTATTTAATCTTTATCTATTCCCAAATAAAATTAATAAGCTCTTCATATTTACATCTCTCATTAAACCCACCGTCCCAAATTTTAATTTCGCCTATTAAAACCCACCTTCTCAACTCCCTCAATAAATGGTGTGTATGATCAGAATCGTCAGATGCAAAGTCTCTTGATCCCCACCGCTCATTTTAAAACCCTAGTTTAACACCCACTATATAAACCTCACTCTAGGGATGGCAATGGGTCGGACTCGGCTCAGATTATACATACTCCGACTTTGCTCCGGATAATAGTCGGACTTTTGTTTTCAGTCCACCTCCACTCGGAGTCGGATTATGCATAATCCATGTTTGCCCCGACTCGGACTCTCGGATCTCCAACGGAATCGGATGCAGTTTCGGATTATAATCAAACAGTATCGTTATGATATTGTACTAATGATTTTAAAGCATACAGAATTAACAAAATATATTTTTTAAATACAATCGAACAAAAAAATATGTACTTCAATTTGAATTCAATTTTAACCAGAGAAATAATCCTACTACTATTACAATTTAACAAAATTTTCTCATATTTTGATTTGAAGTATTTTATTTGTCTTGATTTCATCTGTCGTATCTTGATTCATTAATCAAAATAAAGATACCAAGTAGTTTTTCAAAATCGAAAATTACAACTAGTATGAGAGAGAGCTTAAATCAGTCACGTCTAGAGTTTTAAAGGAAACAAAATATAAGTGTAAAAGTCAAATTCAAAGTCAAATGTCCTACAGGGTCGGAGTCGGGTCGGAGTCTCGGATTTTTAATAAGGTCCAACTCCGGTCGGTCTCTAACTCGGACTCGGATCATAAAGTCGGAGTCGGAGTCGGATGACTTTTTCCTCGGACTCGAATCGAACTATTTTCCTCGGATCGAGTCGGACTAGGGTCGGATTCGGACTGAATTGCCATCCCTACCTCACTCCCATCCAAATCCTAAAGCACAATGTCCATCTCTCATTATCTCTCTCTCATTCTCTCTCTGTCACACAATAATCTAAAGTATTCTGAGTTGATCCATCTTGAGTTTTTTGAGTTAATTGCTCTTGGTTCACGAAATAGGAATTTGATTTTCTTTCGTTTTATATTTGATTTTCCATTATATCTGGGTTTTTGAGTTGATCCTTTTGCTGCTGGTATGGTCTTTTATACTCTTGGTTTTGATATATTTCGGCTTAATCATGATCTATTTTGACTTAATCATGATTTGGTATGGTCTTTTAACTCTTGGTTCTGATTTAGTTTGAGTTCCTCTACTTGGGATCTGGGTTTTATTTTGTAAGATTATCTTGTTTTGTGTTTTTGTTTACTTGCATCATAATCTGATGTTTTTGATCTGATCTAATTTTCAGTTTGTTATCCTTTTTTTAGTTTTCTAATCTCAGTTTATTTATTAACAATGAGGAGGATTTTTTTGATCTGTTTTCATCTTTGTTGGTTTCTGATTTGTGATTCTTTCTTCCTTTTATACTTGCATGTTATTTTTGATTAACCTTCTTTTTAGTTTTTTGATCTCAGTTTTACTTACATGATTATTTGATTTTTTTGATCTGATCTGATTTTGAGTTTGTTATCCTTTTTTTTTAGTTTTCTGATCTCAGTTTGTTTATTAACTATGAGGAGGCTTTTTTTTGATTTGTTTTCATGTTTGTTGGTTGCTGATTTGTCTTCCTTTTATACTTGCATGTTGTTTTGATAATCTATTTATTATTTTTCTGATATCGGTTTTACTTGCATGATTATCTGATTTTTTTTATTTGATCTGATTTTGAGTTTGTTATCCTTTTTTTAGTTTTCTGATCTCAGATTGTTTATTAACTATGAGGAGGATTTTTTTTATCTGTTTTCATGTTTGTTGGTTTCTGATTTGTCTTCCTTTATACTTGCATGTTGTTTTTTTTATTATCCTTATTTTAGTTTTTTGATCTCGATTTTACTTGCATGATTATCTGATTTTTTTTAATCTGATCTGATTTTGACTTTGCATCCCATTTTTGTAGAATTGATGAAAGAAATTGGACTAGATCCAAATTCTTATGAACAATTTGAAAGGGGAGAAAAGATGGAAAAATAAGGCAATGAATTGAAAAAATAAAGTTACAATGCCTCTATAAATAGACATTCTGATATAATTTTAGTAATTTAACTTTTGACTTTGGTAATATTTTGTAAAGTTTGTGGGAAAATTTTATTTTGGGGGAAGTCAATGTTTTTGTGGGAAAGTTGGTGGGAATGAAAACATTTCCCTTTTTGTAATCTAACTCAGTTGCTTAATAATTGCTTTCTCATGTGCCCCATCTATTTTAATCAACTAACCCAATAGTTATTTTTCCTTTTTTTCTTCTTTAATTCACAAAAATAAAACATACCCAAAAAAGGCAAATAACCAGCTACACATAGTAGCTTAGCAGGTTTCTTAATATTTTGTGCCCATGCAATTGGTAGCAAGCACAACAAAAGAGCAAAAGTATATGGGAAATCTTCTTCAAAAAAAAAATATGGGAAATCAGAAATGAAGTTGTTTGACAACTCCTTATGAGCATTGTGGACAAAACATTGGATCATGTTCAAAATGAGATTAAGATCAAATTTTCTTCTTTAATTTGTATTATGTTAAATTTGAAACCAAGTCTTGGTTTAAAGATCTTGTCTCTTGATGTATTATTCTTTTTTGTTGAAGTCTTGCTTATTATATGCACTTGAAGAGTGAGATGGTACAACCCTTCCTAGAAGTTAGGTATCTTCTTCATACCAATGTAAAATTACACTGTTGAACATTTAGTGTCTAATAATCCTGTATCTATAGTCACTAAGTACTATTAAAGTAGTGGGACAATACGTATTAATATACTAGGTCCGAAAGGCATTGAAAGATAGAACAAAACGAGTAAAGGCAAAAATCAAGTCAGCATAAAAAGCCGACTCGGCTTTCCCTTTTTGAAGCTAAAGCCGACTCGGCTTTGGCTTCTGGAATTGAGATTTTTTCCAGAAGGAAAAGCCGAGTCGGCTTTCCTTGGAGGGTATCATACCGCCGATTCAGCGGTTTAGGCTGGAAGTGACCGTTGGTCTTTCTTCCCATTTTCTTGAGTTAATCATTGGATTCCCACACTAATACTCTTAATTTCTGAGATTATTATGGGTTATAATTGTGTATTGTGCCCATGAATGGCTAGATTAATGACATTGAATATGATGATCATCAATTTGATCATTTAAGTGATTGTGTGCCATGACCCTTAGAAGTAGTATAAATAGGGGTCATTGGCATTGAGTTCAACACACCAAAAATTCTGAATTCTCATTCTTGTCTTTTCTCATTTGTTTATGCTTTTTCAAGAGAGTAATTAACTCTTGTCTTTGCTTTCCATTTCTTATAATTTCAAACACATCGTTGTTAAGTGGTATACCCTAAGTACTAAGGGTATATTGTGTTGTTTGTATCTCGTTGTGAATTTTCGTTCATCAACCCAAGTACCTTTGTGGGGGAAATATCACAAAAGGAAAGTGAGCACACGCTTACAACTTTATTAAGTTTCTGGGTAGCGGTTGTCGTTATAAACATATATCTTCAAGTTTTATTTAGCATTGTTATTGTAATTTCTTTTGTCATCAACAAAGGGGTTAATACAAATTCCCGATTGTAATTTGTATTTACATTATATACATTCGTAATATACACTAGGTTGAAGTACCCAACTGTAATGTATTTTGTCTTTTGTTTTAGTGCTAAAGAATTTCATCATCATCATCATCATCATCATCATCATCATCATCGTCATCATCATCATCATCATCATTACCCAATGTCCCGATAAAAAGTAGGGTCTGATTGAAAGAAGATGAAAAACAATCCATACATGTACTCTCATCGCAAGGAAAATTAGAGAATAGTGGTCGGTTTTACCCCCCAAACATAATAATAATAATAATAATAATAATAATAATAATAATAATAATAATAATAATAATAATAATAATAATAATAATAATAATAATAATCATAATAATAAAAAATAATAATAATAATAATAATAATAATAATAATAATAATAATAATAATAATAATAATAATAATAATAATAATAATTGTTAATGATTACAAATCCCATTTACTCGAAATAACCAAAATGTCCTTAGTCAACGGGTCAGAGGTCAAACATGCGGTTCAACGCCCACATTATTCAGCTGTCAATCCAGATGAATAGCTATAGAAGTTAATCAGTTTTCTCCTTTTAGAAGACACTTCCACATATAACTGTCCACTACCCCGGAATAGCGCAACCACTATGTCACTTCCTCCGTAGCGGTTTCTAGAAGTTAATTACGCAGGAATAACCATCCAGCTGTGGTAACTTCCTCAGAGCCTACTTCTTCAAATATAACATTTCTCTTTCGGAGTCAGGTTACGCAATCTTACTTCTAAAACTCACATATATTCATACTACTTCCTTTCTGATCTAACTTAAGCATCGGAGGGATTTTTCGGGAAATCAGCCCCCACTTTAGTCTTTCTTTGTGGTTGCAGGTATACCACTTGCGGCGGTTAGATCATCACACTCCCCTTAATTTTAAGGTATTTCCTCCCTAACGTTCCCTTCACAAATTCAACAGTTTCTTAGCAGAAACAGTTTGGCGCCGTCTGTGGGGACGAGAAGTACTAAACATCCTATACGTACACCCAGAAATTTAACCCTGAACATTGCGATGGCACAACGAAAAACTAACATTAAAGAAGCAACATGGCTAGGAGCACTAATACTTCCACTTCCCACCGTGAAAATCAGGCGGTAACGAGGGAAGATCTTGAGACTCTCACCAACAATATATCTCTGACAAACTTTCGTTGATCAGTTACGCAATGTCGCTGCCCAGAACATTCCACAAAATAACCCTGATCTGAATGCAACCTTGGAGGCGATGACACAACAAATCCAAGATCTTCAATATTATGTTCACAAAACGGAACAAAGTCCCTTCCGAAAAAGATCGCCGCTAGGCAGAAAGTCATTTTGCCCACTCCAGAGCAAGGACTTAACACAGAAGACAGAGAACACCCTCCTGGAGAGAAACATCACACATCAACATTTCCCGAAGAACCGATGGAAGGGATATAAGATCTCACCTCAACCGCCTCCGGCGAGAGTGAAGCAATGATGTCCAAAGCTTCATGGACAGCAGAAGAAGCCTAAGGTCCCAAGAAAATAAAGGCCAAGACAGTGCTGATCATGTTGCTAATTCTCCCGCACTTCAAGGTAGTTCCCATGGGAACGAAGCGCCTATGCTGCTGAACTCCCCCTTGTCTGCAGATATCCTTGTCGCTCCAAATCCCGCCAAGATCAAGATACCGCTGTCCCTTCGTTTTCAGGAATACAATGCCCGGAAGAACGCATGGTTTTGTATACTACTGATCTCGCGTTGTTATGCAAGTCCTTCCCAATAACCTTGACAGGCCTAGCCCTGACATGGTTCACCTCCCTTCCCAATGGAAGTATCAAAAGTTTCGCTGAACTCGATGCCAAGTTCCTTAGTCACTTCATGGCATCCAAAAGGCAAGAGAAGTCCAACTTTCACCTCCTGAGCATCACTAAATAGGAAGGAGTAGGGCTGTGCAAAACTAGACTGGACCGGGCGGTCCAGACCGGACCCGAATGAACCCGGACCGAAACCGGACCGGACCGGAAGCATCAGGTCCGGTCTCCGGTCCTATAAAATTTCCAATTCCGGGTTTCCGGTCCGGTCCGGTCAAACCCGGAAAATTCAGGGTCGACCCGGTTAGGACCGGTTAAATTGTATTTAGCTTCTTACTTTCTGACATATATAAATTGGAAATTCCACGTGGTAACCATGAGGTTTTGGGTTTTTCACGTGGTAACCAAAACTTTTAGAAAATCAATGCGGTTACCCTGAGGTTTACGTTATTGTTTTACCGTGGCATTTTTGCACATAAAAATGTTAGCAAACGTTAATTTCGAAGCTTTAGGGCTGTTGTACGCCTATTTATGTGACTCACCATTTTAAATGCCATCAGTTTCATCTTTTTTCCTCATAAAATATACCCCAACTCTATCATTTTTCATCCAAATCATATTTTTTCCCCTAAATCCAAATGTAGTAGAGTTGGTATTTATATTTTGGGAGAAAAAGGTTGAAAGTGATGGCATTTAAAGCTTCGAAATTAACATTTGCTAACGTTTTATTAACGTTTTATGTGCAAAAAGGTCATGGTGGAACAATTTGGTAAACCTCAAGGTTACCACATGGATTTTTTTAAGAGTTTTGGTTACCACGTGGAAAACCCAAAACCTTAGGGTTACCACATGGAATTTCCCTATATAAATACTCTATTTCATTTTTAGGGTTTATTTTCTCTCCAATTTTTTTTCTAACCTACTGCGGTGCTGCTACTACTCCATCTCCAATCCCTTCTTCTCCAAAGTCCAATCTATTCCTTCCCACTTCTCTAGACAGACGACGCAGACAACGCCCGATGGTACTCCCTATCCGGCAACCAGTAATGTATCTTTTCCATTCAACAATGGGTGTGTTTAGAGAGAGATGGGAAAGGGTTGTTTTAGTTTTAGTTTTTATGAAATTTTTCTGTTCAACAATGGGACGATACTCATTCATTTTTTCAGAAATTTTAATGAATTTATGATTATGATTGATTTATTCATATTTGGAATGAGATTATATTGTTGATTAGATTTTTGGTTTAGTTTTAGTTTTAGTTTTAGTTTTAGTTTTAGTTTAGTTTAGGTTTCTATTCCACAATGGAGGTTGGTAACTTAGTTTAGTTTTAGGTTTTTTCAGAAATTTTTGGCTAAAATTTGATCTTTTTTCGCCATTGACACTTGCAATGCCATGACAGTAGATTATCAAATATTGATTCACTTTTAAGTGAATATGATGATTATCCACTTTTAAGTTTAAATCCATATCAACACTATCAAAGAGGCTAAAATTTGATCTTTTTTCGCAACATTCTAAAATGACTAACAAGTAACAACATTATGTCGTATTAGATTATAACTGATTTTGTGTTGATGATGGTACACTTTGAAATATTGTGTTAATGGCTAAAATGACTGATATGAAGATGACACATAAATGTTGCTGTTGTTTGTAATAGAGTAGTAGATCGTAGAGATGAAGAAGCTACACAAGGTGCACGACCGACTGCCAAGTTCCAATAACGGATTGTTCATCTTGTAATGTATGGTTTTTTTTTTATTATTGTGTATATCATACATTTTGTTGTTTAGATTTTTGATAGTGTTAAAGGCTTTATGATAAAAAAAATCTAATTCCATTTTCATATGATTAACGTATAGATGAGCTCCAAATCCAAAAGACAACGAGCTGCTGTATACTCCTCCGATCAAACCGACGAAACACAACAATCAGATGCAAATACATACACAATGGTTTTGGATGTTGAGGAACTATCCAAAAACTTACCCCCTGATAAAAAGCTAACGGATAGGAGACAATATGTTGTTAGAAAAACAAAGAGAACGTGTGAGTATTGGGTACATTTTATTTATTATTTTGAAAATGGTTTGTTGCGTTGTGAATGCAAGTATTGTGATAAGACTTTTGCTTGTGATAGTAACGTAAATGGTTCAAAAAATGTTAAGCTTCATGTGGGTAGATGTCTTGCTAATCCTATGAATAAAGGGAAGGGAAAACAAACTGAGTTGTTTTTTCAACAAGGGGAAAGGGATAAGTTTGGGGATGACTGTGAAGGAAAATTGAAGTATGGGACTGTTAATTTAAAAGATGTTAGGGACGCAATAGCTCAAATGATTATCATTGATGAGTGTCCTTTTAGAATTGTTGATAAACCTGGATTTAGAACATTAATGTCTGTTGCTTGCCCTAGATTTCAAATGTCATCTCGTACTACTATTGCTCGTGATTATTATTTAATGTACAAAAATAAAAGAGATATGTTGAAAGATTTTCTAAAGAGTTGTCAAAGGGTTAGTGTGACTACTGATACTTGGACATCAATCCAAAGAATCAATTATATGTGTCTCACCCTTCACTTCATTGATAATGATTGGAAATTGCATAAAAAATTTATTAATTTTTGTCCAATTTCAAGTCATAAAGGTGAGGCCATTGGTAAGGATGTTGAGACATGTTTAGAATTTTGGGAAATTGAGGACAAACTTTTCACTGTCACTGTTGATAATGCGAGTTCTAATGATGTAGCTTGTGTTCACTTGAAAAAATTAGTTCAACGTAATAGGGCTAATTGTATTGTAGATGGAAATTATGTTCATAGATGCATTGCTCATATCATTAATCTTATTGTATGGGATGACATTAAAGAACATGGTGTGTGCATTGATAGGATAAGAAATGCTGTGAAATATATTAAGAACTCTCCTACTAGAATTCAAAGGTTTAAAGACCTTGTACCTAAATATAATATTCAGAGTAAATCTTCTTTGTGTTTTGATGTTCCTACTTGTTGGAACTCCACTTATGATATGTTGGATACAACTGTCAAATTTGAACCTGTTTTTGGTGGAATAACTATACTTAGTGGAGATAAGGATTTTGAAATGCCACCAGATAATGATGATTGGGCAAAATTAAAAAGGTTGGTTGTATTTTTGAAAGATTTTTATCTTTTAACTCGTCGATTATTTGACTCTCTTTATGTGACAAGTAGTAAAGGTTTTTTTTTGAGGTTGCTGTTGTTTATGATATGTTGAAAAGATGGGAGAAAATAATGACCCTAAGTTTAAAGCAATGGCATGTTCAATGAAAAAGAAGTATGATAAATATTGGGGGAACATAATGAAAATAAATATGTTGATTAATGTTGCTGCCATTCTTGATCCTCAAACTAAATAATTGCCTGTTGAGTTGACACTTATTGATATGTATGGTAAGGAACATGGTTCAATACTTTGTGCTGATGTGAAGAAGTTCACTCATGAATTATTTGATGAGTATAGAATTAAATACTCTCCTCAAGATTATCAACCAATGCAAACTAGTGATGATTCTTCTAATACAATTGATTTAAGTGAGGATGATGGCCTATTAAGAAGTAATTACTTGCAAAGCATAAGGGAGAGAACAGAACGGTTGGAGTGTTCAAGTGAGTAGGATAGGAGCGAGTTATATATAGGAGGAAATCTCCTTAGGGAAAATCGGTGTGTCAGCTTCATTCATCTTTTCCAAAATCATCTTAGTTGGAAAATGTGGACAATCTGTACCATGCCAAGAAACCGTGTCAGTCTTGTTCAGTACTGGATGATTTTGCTAAAGGATGAGGTTCAATCTTTCAAGATCCACAAGCTCCCACTCATAAAGTCTTCTCCTCCATTGTAATTGCCATACCCACTGATTATCCATCCATAACCCCACTTGCTCAATCGTGGCATTACCCTGGGTCGACACTCGAAACAATCTAGGGAAAGAATATCTCAATGGTCCAGCTGAAGACCATTTATCATGCCAAAATCTGGTTTTTCTTCCATCACCCACCACTATCTGCATCCCTTCCTCCCCTATATCTCTAATCTTCTTTATATCTGCATCATCAACTATCATGTGTGCCCAGGTTCCATCTTTCATGTTAGCCAAAGAAACAGACAATGCCTTCAAACCCTTAATATTATATATTGAGATCAGGATCCTTTTCCATAACGTGTTATCCTCCCCTGAGAATCTCCACCACCATTTAAACAAGAGGATCAGGTTCTTATGCATGATATTACCAACTCCCAGCCCGCCCATATTCTTGGGAGTTCGATTGATGACCATTTGATCGAGGGGGGGGGGGGGGGGGCAAAACGATCATCAGCAGTTGTTCCCCAAAAGAACCTTCTTTGCATTCTCACTATCTGCTTTGCAACCGCCTTTGGCATTTTGAACATGCTCATGAAGTATATAGCAAGACTGTTGAGGACACTTTTGATCAGCGTGAGTCTGCCTGCCCTTGATAGAATTTTTGTCTTCCATGATACCAGCTTACTTTCAATATTTGTCAACACCGGTCTCCAAGTAGAGATTCTATTCATGTTCACCCCAAGAGGTAACCCAAGGTAGGTGACTGGGTAGGCTGTATGACCACACCCCACTTCTCTAGCAATAGATTCCACCCATTCAACATCACTAATCGACCATGAAATAATGTTGGACTTGTGGTAGTTCAAACTAAGTCCCGACATGATTGCAAAAACATCTAGGATCCGAAGGTAGTTGGTGACCACTCTTCTGTTTTTTGGAACAAAGATCAGTGTGTCATATGCGAATTGGAGGTGTTTCAAAATAACTCTATCTCTCCCAATAGTGACACCCTCAATCAACCCTAAGCCCTCAGCTTTCTTGAAGAGGCCAACAAGCACTTCGCTTACAAGGATGAACAGGTAAGGTGATAAAGGGTCACCCTGGCGAAAGCCTTTCTCCATTTTGACCGGTTTCAAAGGGGATCCATTAAGAAAAACCGAAAGCGAGGCCGAGCTAACGTAATTCGTAATCCATTTGACCCATCTTCGACCAAAGCCCATCTTTATCATCACCTTCTCAAGAAAAGACCATCTAACTGAATCATAAGCTTTCTGGAAATCAAGCTTTAAGAGCCCACCCGGGATTTTCTTCTTCCTTAACCACCCAATAGCTTCATTAGCAACCAGAACACCATCTAAAATCTGCCTATCCAAGACGAAGGCACTCTGAGATTCATCTATGAGAGGGGCTATCACCTCTTTGAGCCTCAGTGATAAAAGCTTGGAGATAATCTTATATAGAGCCCCCACCAAGCTAATCGGGCGGAAATCATCGATCAATTGATTCAGGACTGGCGACTTTTGGTATCAAAGTTACCCATGTAATGTTGATGGCCTTTAAATTATTCCCACACTCCATGAAGTTGAGGACGAATCTGTAGATGTCTTCTTGAATAAGATCCCACATCTCTCGAATAAACTTAAAGTTGAAACCATCGAACCCTGGTGATTTATCTGTACCACATGCCCAAATGGCCAATTTAACCTCCTCTCTCGATGGTGTAACTTCAAGGATAGCTACTTGGTCTGTCGATATCTTCTGATGGTTCCCTAAGTCAAAATCTAGCTCTGGGATATATCTTTGGGAGAATCTATCTGCCATATATTTATTGATCTGCTCCCTTAAGTTTCCCCCTCCAGAGATCATCCTCCCTTCTATCTTTGAGTGTGTGATCTCATTCCTTTTTCTTCTATTCATCGTAGAGGCATGAAAAAATTTGGAATTGTGATCCTTTAAGCTCAGCCCATATGTACGTGCCTTTTGTCTCCAAAACCTCTCTCTACGAACCATCCATGCATGAAGGTGGCTTTGTGCAGCACGCAATCTAGCATCCTCTATATCATTGAGCTATCTATCTTCCCCAAGTTTTGCAAGCCATGAACTACCTTTTCCAGATTGTCAATTTTGTGATCCATACTTGCAAACTTCTCCTTACTCCAAGACCTCAAAGGCCCTTTTAGCGCTTTGAATTTGTTTGAGATGCACAGATTTGGTAGGTTCACCCATTCCCTACATAGGAACTTCTAGAACTCCGGGTTTAGGAACCAACAATTATAAGCCCTAAAAGGCTTTAGCCCCCAATTGATCTTGTTTTTTAGGGCAAGCAGGAGAGGGTTATGGTCCGAGAAGCTCCTATTCAAACCATCAAGCCGCAGGTCGGGGAAGTATACATATATATATATATATATATATATATATATATATATATATATATATATATATATATATATATATATATATATATATATATATATATATATATATATATATATATATATATATATATATATATATATATATATATATATATAGGGGAGGGATCCATTGAGAAGGGGTCTCAAAATGAGAAGGATAAGAAGGATTTATAGCCATTGATCTTATGAAGATCTAACGGCTGAAAATCATCTTCTCGTCTATTTTTTCTCCATTTTATGTTATGATTTAAGGTTACTATGTTTTTATAAAATGATACTATGTTATGATTAAAGGTTACTATGTTTATTTTTAAAAGTTACGATGTTCTGTTAAGATTGAGAGAACACAGTAACTATACATAATCATAGTAACCCTTATTCATAACATAGTATCTTTTTCTAAAAACATAGTAACCTTAAATCATAACATAAAATGCAAAAAAAACCGGGTAAAAGCATCATAAACCGCGTGCAAGGATGTAAACTCATCCTGACCATTGATCTTTCATCTAAACGGCTGAATTGCTTCTTACCCTTCTCATTTTAAGACCCCTTCTCATTTGATCCTAAATCTATATATATATATATATATATATATATATATATATATATATATATATATATATATAATATATATATATATATATATATATATATATATATATATATATATATATATATATATATATATATATATATATATATATATATATATATATATATATATATATATATATATATATATATATATATATGTGTATATATATATATATATATATATATATATATATATATATATATATATATATATATATGTATATATATATATATATATATATATATATATATATATATATATATATATATATATATATATATATATATATATATATATATATATATATATATATATATAGTCCTTCTCCGAAAGTCATACCGGGGGAGAAAAGGAATAAACGGGGTTTTGTTATGGACGATGAGATGTCAGAGGTTAGAGAAGGGGGTACGGTTAATAAACGTGCGGTGCCTATGGAAGTGGATTCGGGGAGTTGTTTAACTGTGGATAATGTGGCGAGCCCCACAGAATGGGCTCTTGGGTCGAAATGATGGTGACCATTTTTTGGAATTGTCGGGGTGTTGGGGTCCTTCGACAATCAATGCACTATACTCTTTGGTGCGTAAATATTCCCCTACGGTTCTCTTTCTTAGTGAGACCAAATGTTGCAAAAAAGATATTAGGAGGGTGCAGGAAAAGTTGCGTTTCGACAAAAGTGTTTGTGTGGATGCGTGTGGGCGTTCGGGGGGTCTAGCTTTATTTTGGAAGGAGGAGGTTGAAGTGGATATTCGATCGATGGATACCCATTATATTTATTGTGGGGTGAAAGACGGATGAGGGGCGGGCTTGGAGGCTGACGGGTGTGTATGGGTGGTCGGTAGGGGGCCTTAAGCATCATACCTGGGAGATGATTAATAGACTCGGTGAGGGTTGGGGTGAGTCGTGGCTTATTGGAGGGGATTTTAATGCAATTCTTAGGGAGTCGGAGAAAATGGGGGGGGGGAGGCGTGTAGTTTTAACGATTTATTTGGTTTTGGGGAATGTCTTGATAAAAATGACATGAGGGAGATTTTAGCGGTTGGGCATCCTTATACGTGGAGTAATAAAAGACTGGAGGGGCTTATCGAGGAACAAATTGACCAATGTTGCTAATTCAAGGTGGTGGGATTTGTTTCCTTGGGCTAAGGAGGAAAATGTTGTGTGGGATGGGTCCGATCATTTTCCGATTATTCTTTTCCTAAAAGAGCATGTAGAGGAAGAACGTGATCTTTTTAGGGAGGCGAATAAACCTTTTCGTTTCGAAGCAAAGTGGCTACATCATGGAGATTTTCATATGTGCTTAAGAAATATTTGGGGGATTTCCAAAGCCAAAAATCGAGGGATTTGGTGTGATGTGGTGGAAGATTGTGGGACTAGATTAAAGAAATGGCATCGGGATGTTTTTTTAGCCTCCCAAAATCGGATGGGGGGATTGCTAAAAAGACTCAAGGGGTAGCGAAATGTGGCGCCTTCTACGGGGGTTTTAGAGGAGTGTCGGAGGATTGAAAAAGAGCTTCGTTTATTAAGGAAACAAGAGGAAACGGGTGCATGGCAAAGATGTAGGCCTTACATTTTACGAGATGGGGATAGAAATACTGCTTATTTTCAAGTAAAAGCAGAGTTTCGGAGGAAGCGTAACCGGATTAAAATGTTAGAGGATACTTTGAGGGTTAAGCATAGGAAAAAAGAGGGCTTGCATAGGGTGGTTCTTGATTATTTTTCCAATCTTTTTTCTTCGTCCCGGCCGGAAATTACCATAGATATGGTGGGCTTTATGAATAGGCATGTTTCGGAGGATATGGTGGCCCAATTAGATAAGCCGTATGGTAGAGATGAAATTGAGAGGGCTTTGGATAATATGCACCCAGGAAAATCTCCTGGGCCAGAAGGTTTGCCTGCGATGTTTTACAAGAAGTTTTGGGATCTCATCGGGGACGATGTGTGTGGGGTTGTTCTCAATTTCCTAAATAATGGGGTTATGCCTAAAGGGCTTAATTTTACTCATGTTGTTCTCATTCCCAAAACAAAATCGCCTTCCAAGACAGAGTAGAGGCCGATTAGCTTGTGCAACGTGTCTTATAAACTCATATCAAAGGTTTTAGCCAATAGATTAAAGATTTTGCTCCCTTCCTTTATCGATGAGAGTCAGAGTGCTTTTGTCTCAGGGAAACTAAACACCGATAACATTCTTTTATCCTCATAAGTGTTCCATTTTATGCGTCATTCTCAAGCCAAGCAGAGGGGTTTTATGGCCCTAAAACTCAACATGAGTAAGGCTTATGACCGTAAAGAATGGGATTACTTAGCTTGTATGTTGATTCAGTTGGGCTTTCCCGCCATTTTTGTGGAACGTGTGATGCGTTGTGTTACAACTGTGGAATATGCTTTTTTAATTAATGGGGAGGTATCGGATAGTATAGTTTCTTCAAGGGGCCTTCGTCAAGGGGATCCTCTTTCCCCGTACTTGTTCTTGATTTGTGCAGAGGGGCTTGGGGCCCTTATAAAAAAGGCTCATGAGGATCGGGCTCTTCACGGGATTTCGATCGCCCGAAATGCTATTTTACTTACTCACCTTTTTTTCGCAGACGACGGTATGATTTTTGGGCGGGTTAACGATCGAGAGGCAAAGACTATCTTGAAAATCTTGAAGCATTATGAATCTCTTTCGGGTCAAATGGTCAATATGGACAAAAGCGAAGTATGTTTTAGTTACCGGTTTTCAATAACGTTAAAAGGCGTGTTAGTATGGTCTTGGGATTTAAAGAAGTGGCTAGTAATGACATGTATCTTGGGCTTCCGAATTTATTCAAAAGATCTGAAAAGATTTCTTTTCCCAATATTAAAGAAAGGATTTGGAAGAAATTAAAGGGATGGAAGGAGAAATTACTTTCGAAAGCGGGAAAGGAAGTACTTATTAAGGCGATGGCTCAAGCGATCTCAACTTACGCAATGAGCTGTTTTAAGTTACCGACTACTTTTTGTGAAGATGTGGAGCGTATTATTCGCAACTTTTGGTGGGGAACTTCTAACTCTTCGCGTGGTATTCCTTGGCGGGCTTGGAAGGATCTTTGTAGGCCCAAAGGTGAATGGGGTATGGGATTCCGGGATTTAGCGCTCTTTAACACGGCTCTTTTGGCTAAGCAACTATGGCGGCTACATTGCTTTCCTAATTCTTTACTTGCCCGGTGTCTTAAGGCTCGCTATTTTCCATCCACATCTTT
Source organism: Amaranthus palmeri (assembly GCA_019776075.1). NCBI lineage: Eukaryota > Viridiplantae > Streptophyta > Magnoliopsida > Caryophyllales > Amaranthaceae > Amaranthus > Amaranthus palmeri. Next base: position 380,808 of record JAAKBH010000077.1, read on the forward strand.
TTGGGAGTCGCCGGTGGGGTTTAACCCAAGTTATGCTTGGAGGAGCTTGTGGGGGTCAAGATCTTTGCTTAATCTTGGGGTCCGATGGAAGGTTGGTAATGGGAATTTGGTGTGGGTTTGGAAAGATGCGTGGTTAGGGGATTTTGGGACCGGAAAAATCATCACTGCTCCTCGTTTTTCCGATGCAAACACTAAGGTGAATATGCTGATAGACCGTGATCGTGGGGCGTGGAATTTTAATCTCATTTCGGATATATTTTTGCCTGTGGACGTTAATAGGATCACCCGAACTCCGTTTGGCTCCATGGCTTCGAGTGATGAGAGGGTTTGGGCCTATAGCAAGGATGGCATATTTAGGGTCCGTGATGTGTATTCGTTGGGTTTGCAATCCCAATTGTATGCTTCTAGCTCGTCGAGATATGATTTAGTTTGGAATAAACTATGGAATTTTAATATCCACCCAAAGGCCAAAATTTTTACATGGAGGGCTGCTTAGGATATTCTTCCGCACGGTATGAATTTAAGGCGAAAAGGTATTCTTACAATCGAGGATGGGAGCATGTGCAAGCGGTGTGGGGGGTAGAAACTGGGAAACATGTGCTGTTTTCATGTTATTGGGCCAAGAGCGTGTGGGCCGAGTGGCTGGATGATGTTCAATTTGAGCAATGTTCGACTTTCAGGGAGGTGTTGGGCCTGTTGTTGGAGTCTAAGCCCAAGAAGGAGGTGGAGCTAGCTTGTATGTGAGCTTGGCAAATTTGGTGCGCTCGAAATGAATTTTACTTTGAAAACATTATCGGGTCTCCGGAGTTATGCTACAAGCGGGCGTATGATATGCTTCAAGAATTTTGGAAGGCGAACATTCATGAGCCTACGGTGAAGGGTAGTAGACACAAGACGCGTTGGGTTCGGAGTCGGGTGTCATAAAATTAAATGTGGATGCGGCGGGTAAGGTGGGTGATGACCGCTTTGGGCTCAGGGTTGTGGCTAGGAACAATGATGGTCGGGTTGTTCTTTTGGCAGCTAAGTCCGGGTGGCCGTTTGTTTCGGTGGAAAGAGCCGAATTGAGTGCTTTCCTATGGGTCGTTGAGTTGGCTGTGGAGCAAAATTGGGCCAAGGTGGCTTTTGAAGGTGATGCTCAAGTTATTGTTAAAGCACTTCAAGGTGCTATCTCTAGGGGCTTTCACTCCCAAATTGTTGTAAACATTAGGAATATGGTGTCTAGTTTTGATTGTGTTAGTTTTCTTTTCTGTTTTCGAGAGGCTAATAGTGTAGCGCACCGTCTTGCGAGATGGGCTAAGGCTAGTATATGTAATGATGTTTGGAGAGACGGAGGTCCAATTTTGATTTCGGATCTTGTATTTTCAGATTTTGAGAAGTAATAATAGTTAGCCTTGTATTGATTTTCAAAAAAAAATTCTCAAAAGAGCAAGAAAAAAACTAGTAAAACTATAAAGCAGGAATCGTACAAGAGATAAATATGAATTATTAACAAATTATTATTCATATACATGTACACAAGTATACAGTAGAGACAAGGGAAGATTCATATCTAATATTCTTCCCTCTCCCAAACCAAACTAAACCTTCTGTTCGATCGAGGCTTCAGAATTTGCCACTAAAAATAAAATTTGATCAATATATAGATTACATTTAGCCTCTAGAGGTATAGTTAGTTAGATCCAAATTTTTTGTTCCACCGTTCAAGCTCCTCCCATCGACTTTTAGACAAGCTCGGTCTAATGACAGTCATTGCACTCCGGAAGTCTTCATATCTCAGAGGCCTGACCTGTTATTAAAAAACGTATAGAGCTAAGAACATCGTTCGCTCCAAAACAAATAAATAAATTACATGCAAGTAGAACCTGATCAGCCTGGACAGTAAGTATATTCGGACCAAGTTCCCTTATAGGCATCATCGCAGCTTCTTCGCACAGGGCTTGCAGGTCACTTCCAGAGTATCCTGAATAAAAGACCCAAGATAAATCAGCTTCAGGTTTGACATTACAGAAAATTAATACAAAAATCTAACATTCATCCATGCTAATCCTAAATCAGAAGAAATTTTGAGAAGATAGTTGTCAATCAACAGGCACCATACCCTCTGTTTCTCTCACAAGCTTTTCTAAATCCCGACCTGCCAGTTAAAAACATGTGGATGGGTCAGAACGTTTCAACTTCAGTCAACAAACTAGTTCGAAACAGAAAGGATTTGTTGCAATAAGACAAGAGAATTCATCCAAAGTCAATCATTCATATGTAAAAGCCTAAACAGTAAAGACCATTACAAATCTTCAAGTTTATTCTACTGAATAACTAAATCTGTGGGCAGAAAAAATTATGACTATAGTGATCGGTGAAGCTTATGTGATCATGCGTATGTGATCAATTTTAAGGCTTAATGTGATAAGTTTTAAAGCATATGTGATAATGTTTCCCTATTGTAAGTGATTACTTTTAAAGTTAGCGATCATTTTTAAGGAATATGTGATTACTTGTAAGACCTATGTGATCACTTTTAAGGCCTATCTGATCATTTTTAATTTACTGTGTGACCACTTTATAGCTTATGTGGTTACTTTTAAAACTTATATGATCACTTCTAAAGCTTATGTGATTACTTTTAAAACAAATGTGATCACTTTTGATGCTTATGTGATCACTTTTAAAGTATATGTGATCACTTTGGGTATTATAAGTGATCACTTTTTAAAACCTATGTGATCACTTTTAAGACCCATGTGATTGTTTTAAGGCCTATGTGATCACTTTTTAAGCATATGTGAGCATTTTTAATTTTCTAGTCCACCAGCACCACCATAACAAAACAAAATCTCTATAAGCTTTAAAAGTGATCACATAAAGCCTTAAAAGTGATCACATATGCTTTAAAAGTGATCACATAAGCTTTAAAAGTTATCACATAGTAAAATAAAAATGAACACATTGGTCTTTCAAAGTGATCATATAGGCATCACATAAGCCTTACAAAAAAGTGATCACATATGAAATAGCGTCCTAATTTTAAAACCGTCTTAAACAAGAATTTGTAGATTATAGAAGTATAAGGCTTCCACCAAAATTAGAATATGATTGTAATGTCGTCAAACATCTATAGAAGCAAACATATGTGGTTTACACAATATATATTAATTATTTTTTATCAAATGAAATGCAGGCATGATAGGTGCTGATAAGTGATGACGGAAAATTTTCCCAACATTCACTCAAAAACTTACCAGGCAAGGAAAATGCTTGACCTTTCAGTTTTTGTTTAAGAACAAGCCGCCTCACATTGTCATCAGGTAATGGAATATATATTCTCTTAACCTGGAAAGTGGTGGTATCAACATGAAGATAGAAGCAACTGAATACACTATAGTGGTGCATAGACAAAATTTTGCAATACATGAAGTGTTCACACATGCATAGTTGGTAATCACTAAACAGAAAAGGGAACAACCAAATTTTCGTTGTTTCATTCAGTCATAACAAGTCACATAGAACTTAGCTTCCCTATGGGGCTTAATTCACATGACATAGTTAAGTTACTTAGCTTGATAGGTAAGTGCAATTCATGAATATGTACACATTAAATATTTCAACATATTTTGGAGCTACCTTCATCCCACATTCCCCCTTTCTATTGTCCCAATTGGCTCAGAAATTAATATAGAAGGAAGTGCAAAGAACACTACAATTAATTGCTTCTAAACACATGTATTAGCATTTTGTACTAGTTACCCCCTTAGTTAATTGGTTATTTCACTTGGAATATTCTATTTGCGCTAAATACAAGTTGGTCCCCGTTTCCCTGAGGACTAGACCTGTACTTCCATACTACAGATGAGAGAACTATGAAGGTAGTAAGTTAAACACAAATAAATCAATCCTCTCAAGTAGGGGAAAAGAAGAGTATTGATGGAGTAAAGGAATATGACCATTGGTTAAGGAAAAATGGTTGAAAGGGAGGAAGAAAGACAAACCTAAGCTTTGTTTAATAAGCAGTGATATGATTTTAAGTAATGATTAGGAAATCCTTGCTATAATCAAACATGATAAAGGATTCCCCTTTCTTCATTCATTTCTACCTATTACCCTTTCTTGATTCCTTGCCATCCACTCTTCAACACCAAACAATCCCTTAAGGCCCATTTGGTTGTTTGGTTGTTGGTATCAAATGGTGAGTATAGTAATGAAAATTTAATGTAATTTAACAAGAAAAATCATATTACCATGTTTATGATCATGCTTGTCCTACTCTAATTTCTTTCTAGAATACCAGAGAAAATTAAGAAAATTATAATGTCAGCACTAAATTAACTTGTGTACTAATTGTTTTAAATTTTAATGATCATCCAACATGGACAATAGTTAACTTATTTAAATCAGCTTTTATATGATACAACATTTAATTTAATTTTTTTTTTTTTGAAAATTGGGAAATTTTATTGATGAAAGAGCCCCTAACAAAGACTAACACATTAAAGAGACATCTAATGCGCCACCCCGGCAAAAAGAAAACTCGTAAGGTAAAAGTCATTGAGTAAACATAAGATGTAAGGCGCCCTTAACCGGAAAGTGGGCAAGCCACAAATACACCAAGACCAAATAAAAAAGATATGGTAACAAAAACGCAAAGACTATAGAGGTCATACACCTGAAGGTGAGTCACAGTCCGACTCACCAAAAATTTAATAGCTTAATGATAATAACAATAACAATAATGACATCATCATAGCATTTTGAAAGGAAAAATTTAATGACAAAGTGACGCATACACATTTTTAAAAGAAGATGACAACGTATTTTCTTTTAGTTTTATTTATTTGTAGATTCTCGCTATGTTTTAAAAAGCGCGCTTCAGGCGCAAGGTGCTATGAGGCGCTAGCCAAATCGCCTCGGAAACTCTCGGCGCAGCGAATACACAAAAGCGTGGGAAAAGGCGCGCCTCACATGCGCCTCAGTCGCCTCTTGCCTCACGCGCCTCCTGCGCTTTTGGTGTTGAGGCGTTGCCCTAGGTCTGAAATGGGTTGGATTAAGAAAACCCATTTTATTACTTAAATACCCTTTATTTTAAATGATTTAAAATAAAAAAGCCCTAAATTAAACAAAACCTAAGGTCTGAATGCTCCATCTCCTCTTCGAAGCTGTTGCTTTGCCTCCATCTCCTTCAAAGCTGCTCCTCCTTCGCCATCTTCGAACCAGGTATTAACTTTTTTTTTCTTTTTCTTCTTCTTCTTCCTTTCTTCTCCTTCTTGTTTCTCTTTTCATCTTCTTTTTCGAGTTCCCTTACTGCTTTTCCTTTTTTTTTTTTCCTTTTTCCATTGCCATTTTTCTATCTCCTTTTCGAAGCTGCTCCTCTTTTCATCTTCTTTTTCGAAGCTGCTCCAGAATGTTGCTTGTCTTTTATTTTCGATTTCACTTACTCTTTGTTTTTCCTTTTTTTTTTTTTTGAACCTTTTTATAATTACTCTTTTTTCCTTTTTTTCGAACCAGAATATTTGTTGTTTCTTTTTGTTATTGTTGTTACTTGTTGTTAATGTAAATTACTTTTGTTACTGTTATAGTTTTGTTATTTTATTTGTTATTGTTGTTACTTTTTACATTATGTTTAGTTTAACTAGTGTAATTATGTGAGTAATTGTTGATTGTTATTTTTTTATAGCTTGAATTTTGAACAATGAGTTCCTCAAATTCCGTTGCATCTTCCGACTCGGTAGATCCCGCAAGAAAATACGGAATAATAGATTCCAATAATAGAAATAACTTCACTTGTTCATTCTGTGGAAAATGCACTAAAGGACGAGCATACCGAATGAAACAACATTTAGTAGGAGGCTTTAGGAATGTGACAAAGTGTGAAAAATGTCCGGACCATGTGCAAGAGGAAGTTCGAAATTTTATGATGAAGAAAACTCAATCAAAAATGGATACTCAAATGTTTCCAATGCCCATGGAAACTCAAAATGATGACTACGATGAAGAGTTTGTAGAAGAAGAAACTATTCCATCAAGTGGAAAGGAAGGAATGAGCCTTCCAGAAAAACCAAGAATAAAAGGTCCGATGGACATGTTTGTCACTCCAAAGGCTAATCCAAACAAGCGTGTTGAAAAAGAGATCAATAAAGTGGTTGAAAAAGGGTTAAGAGAAAAAACTTGTAGGAAAATTGCTATAAGACATTGTTCTTCCTTTATGATTTATTTCCTATAAGACATTTATTGTATTTACACCTTACAATATTATTTTTCCAGCTTCATACAAAGAAGAGAAACCGATTGGCTCAAAGTCGGTTAAATGATTTGGTCTTCGTGAAATATAATCGTGCTTCGCGGTGGCATTTTATAAAAAAAACTCTTCGGATCCCATTATTTTGGAGGACATAGATGAAAGCAACAAGTGGTTGCTAGGGAGGATGGAAGATGATTCTGATGATGAAGTAGAATTTGTGTTTGGTGATGATGATTTAATATGGGAGCATGTTGCTAGAGCTTCTGGTGCAAATGATCCAAGTTATGTAACTAGAGCTTCAAGATTGAAGGATATGGCAAGTTCTTCCTCTAGAAGTGATAAAGGAAAAGGGATTGCATGTAGCACCGCTCCACAATCATCTAAAGTTGTTTTAGTGGATGAGGAGGAGGAGGAAGAAGAAAATGATGTTGATGATGATGAGAATTATACTGGCGATGGCGAAGATGCTTATGAAGATGCAAATTCCGATTTAGAATTTTAGTACATTTTAAATTTGGTCACTCAAAACTCAATTCAATTGTTTGCTTTCTTTATCTTTGTCAGTATTTTAATTTTCTTTTTATTTCTTTTGTTAACTCTAGAGTCTAGACTACTTTATCGAGTTATCGTATGACTTTATGTGTTGAAGTAGTGTTTATCTTACTTCTATGCTATTTGAATATGAAATCATGTTGTATTTAGTATCAAATACGTTTACAAATTGATTTTGGAACTTTTAGCGAAAAAATGCGCCTCGCATACAAAAGCCCGCGCCTCCGCCTCGCGCCTCACACCTCGGAAAATTGGCCAATCTGCGCCTCAGTGAGCCTCGCGTCTCTTAAAACTAAGGATTCTCGTAAAGGTAACGGACAGTTGTGATAAAAACAAATGTTTGAGGATGGGAGCTACATTACCATAGGAATGACACAACACATCCAATCAAAATTAACACTAAAAATCATTCCCATTAGCCATTACCATCAATATAATCGAATACCAAATGATACCTAGTGAAATGCACACAAGGTAATATTCACCATGATCATCAGAAGTAACCAATTTAATAAAATTATCAATATACACGTCCCGTTCAAAGCAATGATCTCAAAAACATAAAACCAATAAGCAATCGATTAGTTACTCCCTGTGTCGTTTTTTTCCCCCAATATTGTGGACCTATCAATGGGTATATGTAGTTAATTAAAGGGTAGGGAGAAAGAAAATAATATACATATGTTGGTCAGATAAACTATGGGGACTTCATGGGACTAGTGAGGATGATAAAACAATTAACACAACTCCTACATTGCAATACACGTACAGTGAAGGAGGAGCAGCAAAAGGAACAACTCTACAAATGCAAATTAGGGATTCTCAAGGCTATGTCGAAGTTAGTTGGATAGGGAGATATTGTTTGTTAGCATTAATAGAATTTGGAATTTTGTTATGAGGGTATCCTTGAGAGTTTAAGCAGAATACTCTTCTATATATAGTAGGGGGAAGTGCGTGTGAAGGGGATTATGATTGTATTTGAAAAGTGTGTTTACACTAGGATCTAAAGCCACTCGAAGAGCCCATTACACAATACATAATACAATCAACATTTTATCATATTTGTTCTCTAAATATCTACTTGAATTATCTTTCTCTACTCTTATTTCTTTGCCTTCTTGACTCTTATTTCTTGTGAGCAGGCGAGTCATAACAATTTGGTATTAGCAGCAATCATGGCTCCATCACAAAGTGCCCTTCTGAATCTCATGAAAGTGAAATTCAAGGGTTATGAGAATTTGATCCAACAAAGATTCAAAATGCAATCCGGATTATAAATTTGCAATTTCAAGGAAAAATTGAATTAATATGTTGCATAGCCCTCCAAGTAAACCAAGATAGATTTGCCGCCACTCAAGCCTGATTGACAGCTAAATTCCAGCAGGATCAACCGAAATTCATGTAAGATACAAGGGCTTTAAAGTCGCAAATCATGGAAAACGGGTCTAAAAGTCCTTTTGCTGCAAGGAAGCAAAATATCATGTGGCCACACGCAAAATCTTTTCACATAGGTATAGAGCATGTGGAGAAACAACCAACCAATTCACAATAATTCGAATTATGGTGTGTATGAGGGTTCAACAAAATTTCAATCACTAAAAGGGAGAAAAGAGAATAAGCCGTCAACTTAGCAATTGGTGGTATCGTCATTTGATATGCTCGATTTTCTCTGGTAATGACCCTGGTGCATGGATCTTAAGAGTTAAAAGGTTCTTTATTTTTACAAGCTTTCAGGGGCAGAAAGGTTAGAGGGGCTATCGTGGATCTAGATGGAGATGCTCTTTTACGGTCCCAGTTGGAACACAATCGGCATTCGATCATGAAATGGAAAGAACTCAAATATTTAAAATTGTGATACTATAAAGTGATGAGGGAGGGGTCTCTCTATGAGCAATGGTTGACGGAGGTGCAAGGAACAATAGTGGAGAAATATAGGAAGAGGTTTGTCTAAATGGCTACTCCATTGAAGGGGATCACAAAAGAGTTTTTATTAGTGGTTTCCATTAAAGGGCTAGACGAAAGTGTAAAGAATGAACATAGGGTTTTAAAGCCTACAACCTTCAAACAAGCAATGCAGTGGGCCTTTAAATTTGAGGGGAAGTTGGGAGGAAGAGTAGAGCCCAAAATAAGGAATTCCAATGACACTCTTACAATTGAATATTACCAAAAACGCAACCGTATCTAAAAAGCAGCCAATGCCCCCACAAAATGTAACCTAAACACAAAAAAACCCTACTTCTAAACCCAATACTAATCAAAACATGAACGTGAGGCATCTTATTGATAATGAATTTCAAGAAATAAAGGAGAAAAAGTCATGGTTTTAAATGTGATGAAAAGTGGAATCTAGGGCACGTTTACAAGAAGAGGAAACCCAGCCTTGTGGTTTTTAAGAGGAAGAGCAATCTAAGGATGGCGTTTTAGAGGAAGAATCATGGGAAGAAGAGGAGGTACCTTCTTCAGTTAGAGTGTCATTCAATTCATTTGTCGATCTTGATAATCCAAGAACTACGCAATAAGTGGGAAAGATTGATGGAAAGGAAGTTGCAGTATTGATACATAATTTTATTTCCTTGAACAAATTGAAGAACTCATATTCGAGTGACGCTGAGTACTGGGTCATAGTGAAAATGCGGTAATGGTTGCGATCGCGGTAATGGAACGCTAATGCGGTAACGAGAGTGTTGCGTTTATCATATCGTCTAAATATCGGTCAAAACCATAAGATATCCCTTAACGCGGCCCAAAATGCAGTTTTTTTACACCTTGACAACGCGGGAAATATTGGTTCGTTTGTTTTTAAAACCTTTACAACGCAGCCGATGCGATGCGATGCGGCCTTGTTTTTATTCTATGTACTGGGCAGAGCGAGTGCAAGGAAATGTGTTAAAACTTTCCACTTGGGCACGATAAAAATTCATGAACGTCTTTTCTCATTTAAGTTGGGCAGTTTTGATGAGATTACTGGAATGCGGTCCATCTTATGACACAGGAGATGTGTCTTCATGCATGTTGCTTGGCGATGACATTGTTTTAGTATAGAGACCAGGAAGAGGGTAAATGCTAAGATAAAACGATTAAGACGAGAATTGGAGTATGGAGTGTAATTTTAGCACAAACAAAATAACGAGAGACATTATAAAGTTAGAAGAGAAAGAAATTGCTTCAAGTGGATGCTTTCAATACCTTAGGTCAATATTCATAATGTTAGGCTTTTAGAAAGGATTATAAGAAAGATGGGGTAGCAGAAATACAACCGCGATGAGTGGGCATATCCTGAGGGATAGAGATCAAAACCCATATATATATGAAAGGATTTAGAAGTTGCAACTATTGAGAATAAGATGAAAGAATCATTTAAGATGGTGTAAATATTGGGCATGTGCAAAGATGGTGTATTAGCGCACCGGTATGGAAGATAGAAGGTTAGAGCTCAAGAGACTTAAAAAGAGGGTTAAGAAGATCGAAGATGACCTGGAGGATAGGAGTTGAAAAGGATATGATTGACCTAGACTTACAAATTGAAATGGTAAAAAATCGAAATGAATGAAGAAGAAGAATCCTTGTGGACGACCATTTGAAACTGATGCACTAGTTCATGTAATTGGCCCCAATCTTTTGGGATTAAGGCACTGGCAATGTGTTGTTGGTGGTTGTGGTGGTGTATGTTAAAAATTGCAAAATAGTCATGCAACAATCAAAACCATGCTCAAAATTACGAAGAAATGAAGATCCACTATATATTTTCAATAATGATGGTAAAGACAACATCAATAGTCTCAACAATTAATCAGATAAGTAATGAGATTTATAGATCAAAAGAGATGGCAAAATAGGGTTTAGGGAAGAACAAAGATAGTGAGTGACAAAAGAACGGTTACCAATCTCCTCAGAACTGCATCATCCAATTCTTGTGGTTTATTTGTGGCACCTACATAAGAAAAGAGCAAGTAAAGAAAAAGGTAATTTTTCAAGTGTCCTCTTTAATGACTGCATAAAATGAGCAAGCCTATTTCTCTATTTTCTAAATACTAAATCAGCTTTTATTCTAAAGTCACAAACTCACCAATTACTATCACTAGGTCATTAGGATTGGAAGTGACTCCATCAAATTGGACAAGGAACTCTGACTTCAACCTTCGACTGGCATCGTGTTCGTTAGCCTCCCTTGTTGACATGATGCTGTCAATCTGCATAGAAGACAAAACATGCAAGCAAAGTCGTTAAAAGAGATGCAGGCAAAACAACATGGAAAGAACAAGAATTTAAAAGAGGGAAGGTACCAATCAAGTGAAAGACAGTCATAAGTGGTTGTAATTGTTAGTTTTTAGTACATTAATTTTCATCAATAAGAGCACAAAGCCACAAACGGATATGTGAAAATGTGAAATGGCTATAAATGGTTCGATAGTGAACTACAATAACCTAACGGCCGGTTTGGTAGGTGCCTAGGTGGTAATAAATCGTGTGAATGGGAATGAAAAACTAGCGTAATTTTGGTTAAAAAAATCTTTTGGCTATCTTGATGGCCATGCTTGACAACCTTCAATCATCCCATTTTGTTCATAAAATTCATTCCAATGCATTACCAATGAGAGAGGTGGTATTAGGAGGTAATGGAAATTTGTGAACAAAAAAACTTTTTTGTGATCAAAGTTTCATTACCATGGGAATGACATGAAAATTTTGATGAAATTTTACACTATAAATCATTCCCATTACCACCATTTAATACCTCTAACCAAACAGGCCGTAAAAGTAAAAAGCAAAAGTCAAAAGTCAACCTTCGCAGTTCACGGCTTGTTTTCAGTTCACTTCAATTCAGTTATGTTCTAATAAGGCCAATTATATTCTGATAAGCTTGAGAGATCCCTTATAATGCAGTTTTTGGTCTTATCCACCAAAATCAATCGACAAAAGCAATTTGACAAATATAAATCAATGACTATCATACATCCCTTTCTATAGACATACGATACGCTATAATTGTAGTTAAATATCAAAGCAAGAGGTAACAGTATGTCAAACACAAGTTTGCAACTATGCTTTGTATAACATACTAAACAAAAAAAGGAACAAAATAACTTGTGTAGCATACTAAACACAAGTTTGCAACTATGTTTGTATAGCATACTAATCACAAGTTTGGCATTATATTGGAACAAAACGACATCATTTTGTGTGAAAGGCACCCAAAAAAAGAATGAGCATACATGCACATCACGATGTCAATTGAGGCATTACGATATCATTTGCTTTATCGTTAATATTCAAGGACTATGTCTTTAAAAAATAAAATCAAAAAAGTTAATGCAAGTGACAATATTCATGAATATGACGTTAACTTTAATCACTTAATCGAACATGCTTTGTCTTGCACTTTAGAGAAGGTCGATAAGGATGTGTCGAGTTGCGTAGGATTAAGGTTTGGATCATTTGATGAAGGGTGTTTGATTGAAGAATCGAATTTGGGAGATAGTGGAGGTCGCTCGCCCTCCCCTGTGGTCCGCTCAACCGGTCGAGCGAGGGGTGTTGGGTCGAGCAACTAAGTCAGAAGCAAGCAGTAGGTTGCTGAGGGGGTCTGCTCGATCAAGCGAGGTTTGGCTCGACCCAGGAGCAGTCAAGCAGTGTGACAGAACGCAAGCTTTGGATTCCTCTGGTCAGAAACTGTTTTAATTATGCAATAATGTGGTTCATTACTCTATTGTTTATTGTAATGTTTATTGTCATAGTTAATTAGGGAGTTTATTGTGATGTTAAATGTGCTTTATGGTGAATAGTTGAGAGTATCTAAGAATGATACTCAGCTTCTACTATAAAAGGGAGTATCATTCATAGAACCAGACTCACCACAAACACACAAACTCTGAGAGGACTTGTACATTGCGAGAAACTTGAGAGTGTTCTTACTTGCATTAGTATTTGTGATCTTGAGAGATTGTTCTCAAGATATGGAGAGTTTATTATACTTGTATTGTTGAGTTCAATATAATAAACATCATTTGAGGGGGAGGTATCCAAGATACCTCATAAACACTTGTGTTTCTTTTGCATTGTTTTTCATTGTATTTTTCCTTGTTGAACCTTCGTAGTGTCGTTCATTTCAAAAAATAAAAACAATTGTATTTTATCGAGATCCATAAAATGACACTTATTGCTATATTTTGTTCACAATTTCTAAAAGCCAATTTTCTTTTGAATTTCAATTATTTATATTTTTCTTCAATAAAAACAAATTTAAACCAAAAAAATTCCAAAATATTGTTAAATTATGGATTCAATTATTCCATTATGTTTCACAAATAAAATTATAAAACAAATCTAATCCCAAAAGTTTGAGAGAAAGTATTTATTATTAATCAAATTTAACTTGTTCATAGAAATAAATATTTATTAAGAAAATAAATATTAAATGGTAAATAAATGAAAAGCGAGGAAATATGATGAGGTACAACAAAAGTAAGAGAGAGAAGTAGATGTACTTTTTAAAAGAGATTGTTGAAAGATAAATTTTTAGTAGAGACAAAAAAATTGTGTAGTGTCATAAATTTAAAATAGTAAATGGCCAAGGATGTTCTAACCAGCCATAACCCCAATTTACACAACAAAAATGCAAAGGACTCTTTACATTGCCATCTTTAGGATTTGACATTTTTGACAGCCATAAGAAGTTCAAGGAAGCAAACAATTTTGGACAGATGGAGCAACATTGTATTGCTAGTTTATATTTAATGCTTCATAGCATCCTTTGGAGCTTTGGCATGCTAACATGCACAAGATAAATTGTGTGAAATACACACAGATGCCATAAACTACCACTACAAATACAACTGCATGTCAATCATCATAAATAGAGTATACACATCTAAAGACTACCACAAGAAGGAACTTACCTCATCCATAAAAATTACAGAAGGCTGCCTTGAAATAGCAACCTTGAAGAGGGTCCGGACAAGCTTTTCACCTTCACCCACCTATTATGCCATGAACCCAACACAGGGACTGGTCAAAACATACATTCTACGGATACATGAAATGCCCACTTGCACAAGACTAGAAGAATTACCCATTTGGATGTAAGGGTAGATGCAGAAACATTAAAAAATGTTGCATTACACTCTGATGCAACTGCTTTAGCAAGCATTGTTTTCCCATTACCCGGAGGACCAAAAAGCAGTAAACCTAATAGCAAGAAGAAAACTGAAATTTAAATCAAAGTAGACACATAGGATAACTAGAACCTGTGGAAGCAATCTAGAATACTAGAACACTATACCTCGGGGTGGCCTCCTGAGTCCAGTAAATAAGTCTTTCCTTTTGGTTGGCAGAATAACCATTTCAAACAAAGTTTGCTTTGCCTTATCAAGACCAGCTGAGATAAAAAATACCAAGGCTTTCAGTGACAAATACAATGAATTATGTCATCATACTATAAGTGAAAACCAATTGCTTACCTACATCCTCCCATTTAACAGAAGGACTTCTATCCACAATTACTGTATTTATCATCTCAACTAGTTTAGCGTCATAACCACCAGTAGCTTGGTTGGATCTTGATGCTCCAATATTATGGGTTTGACCTCTAATTAACAAACTTCTTTCAGTCTCAATTGGGGGTTTTTGTTGTACATTATTGGTAAAATTTGGCCGTTTAGATGAAACTTTGGCACCTTGTGGATGCATAGAAGAAATCTGAAATTCAGTTCAGATTCTTTTTATTAAAAGAAAATTCTTGTGTACATCAATATATAAAAGCCACAAAGAGATCACAGAATTTGAGTCATATTTAACATCTAGTTAATTATGAAGACACGGATAAAAACTTCTGTCAACACAGTCAACAGATTTGAGGCATAGCAAAAGGAAAGCCATAAACACAATACACATTCTCCTAAGGAAAACTAAATATATTTAAGCATGGAATTCAACTGTAATCTATCAAGGAGGGATACTTAACCAACCAAACTATCCCTCACTGTCAACTGCCAACATGTTCAACACATACCTAAGTAAACTGCAAGCATGATCTTACACCCAGAAATCGGGATCTTTTAGTCTAAGAGAACTACTATAATTTTATCTTTAAAAAAACTTTCCGAGTCCCAATTTCTCATCCAAATAAATAACCTATAGGCTATATCCAAGCAATAAGACTCCCACAACTGAGAAAAAAGGTACAAGCACATAAAAAGCACCAAATATCCACAAAAATAGCACAGTTCAGATAGCGCAGAAACCAAAATGGACAAAAAGAAATGTAATATAAAAATCAAACACACACGGGTGCTAATGTTGCATCATATTTGTTACTTAAGAGATTCTAAGGGCCCCTTGACAGAGAAGCACAACTTAGACCCAACCAAAACCAGATCCCAATGTACACATAGAGGCCTGAGAAATATAACATATAGCTGAATGCATTACAAAAGATGCATCACACAAACTGCCCCAGGATACAAAAAGGATTCCAATACAACTACTTTCAAGTGAAACAATCAGCTTACACTCCACATAGACCAAGCCGTACCTTTTCCGTGGTGCCGCCACCTAAAATCGATACAAGGAGAAGAATTAGAGCTAGAATTATTTAATCTACAACTACGTCCATAAGGATCCGGAATATTCTGAATGTTCAATGACAATGACTTAAACAAAACATTCATAAATGACAAACCTAGTCTTGCACTCAAGATTTGAAGTCTCTCGAAGACTTGACCCTGCCACTTTGATATCTTCTGATGATAGGAATTAACTTTTTGTTGTTCACTGCAGTAAATTGAAGAATTGGTCAATACATAAGACAATCAAGGTTCAACACCAAAGTATAACTTCAAGAAAAATAAAACAGCTCGAATCCTAAATTTTACTAAACTAAGAACAAAATATCAAAAAGTGACATTTAAGAATTTCAGATGACACAACCAGACTGTAGTACCAGATAGTGACACACATATCCATGCAGAAACCATTTTTATTGATGTTTAAATCTAAATATATTGAGAAATGAGAGCACCAGAAAGAAGGAAGCGGAAAGGACAAGGAAGAGAGATAAGAAAGGGATAAAGTGATGAGACAGGCATGCAAAACGTGCTCTACCCAAGTTCATCACTTAACAATATCAGGGAACGAAGTGGCTAAGAAACCGCCTAAGGAAAAGATAACTGTAACAGATCGCCAAGATCCGTTACCAAAACTAGATAGTTTGGACACTTCGAGTCTTCCCAATGACTCCAATAGGACAATTCGAGTTTGCCCTCTAACTCCTAAAGAATGATCTTTATTATTATTATTATTCCAAAAAACAATCCATTATTACAAGGGATGGCTCTATATATAGCCTAATCCCCACAAGACAACTACAAAAATAACAACTAATCTAATTACAAAATATCAAGACTAATTAAATGTGAATTGTCGATAACGCCCTTGGGCCCCTTTGACCCGAATCATTACATTACTGACCGCCTGAAGTTCCACCTTGCCCACAAGGTGGATAACAATTAGCCTTGTGTGTCCAGGAGTTTGTGTTCAAATGTGTTCCACCCATCATTTTAGGGCTTTACTTCTTTCTTCAAAGGCTGGTTATTTCCATCCAATTTGCCCCCTAAAAATGGCGAGCAGAAAACTCATTTGTGGTTTCTTCATCTCCAAGCAACATGTCTACTTTCAATGTCTACCCAGTAATCATCAGTTACTGCAATCAAATTCGACGTTTAGATTGATTAGTGGAGTTAGACACCCATCTAATGGTCAATTCAGTGTGTTTAATGAGTTCTCCAAGAAAATCAAAGGTGAAACCAGCAATAATAAGGAATTCCAACAGTCAGTTAATCAGCTGAAGGAGAAGGTTTAAAGAAGTGAGTGGGTTAAGAAAAGATAGAGTGATGATATCTTTTAATGGGCTGAAAACCAACAAAAAATGAATTTTAAGAGTGTAATGGCCCAAATTCTGAACAGACTAGAAGGCATTGACATCGAAGATGTCATCCGTGACATCAGCAGCAATAAACCCCAAGTTCCCTTTCATCTTCTCTGTTTGAAATTTCACAACCTGCATATCCCACTTCTCTCCTTCCATCTCAAATTCCCAAAAAGAATATTCATCCTACCCCAATCCCTCCACATGCCGACCAGCGGCCACATTTTCCGATGAACACTCCATTTCCGGCACCATCTGCCAATTTCCCGCCGTCGGCGAATTATCCACGCTTCTCAGTTGCCTCCACGCTTCTCAGTTGCCTCCTCAGTACCCCTCTTTCTCTCTCCTTCAAACCCATCACTAAGAAAATGGCGGCCCCTTCACAAAAACTCACTCCACCGCCGACCGCTTTTCCGGTATTGTCTCCCCAATTTCCGACTACCCTGACACCGGCGACCCTTGTGCCGCTTCTTTTTCTCTCCATTCTACTCCCCTCTTTTTTTTTCCATAAACCCTAATTTCTTTCTTTACCTTCCATTCCACATTCTCATTTGTCGCCAGCACCTTTACTGTCGGCTGTGTTTTTTTTGGCGCCGCTTGGCCGTACCGCCCCCAGATCCATTGTCATGATTATCCAAGATCTTCTCTCTTTTCTTGCTACTTCCTTCTTGAGCCTTCCTTCTTATCTTTCTTTCTTTGCTGTGTCTCCACATGGTTACTTCTTTTCTCTTATCTTTATTTTTTCTAAATTTAAACTCTCTTTCTTTTTGTTTTTGACATTTGCTTTATGCTTCTTCTCCACTATTTGCACACTTTTATCCTTTTTCACCACATTAGGGTCTTCTTCTTGGAATTTCTCTTCATGAACGGTGATGTCTTCCTCACATAATCCCTAAATCTCTTCTTAGCATTTCGGATTTATTTTGTCTTCAATCTCTTCATTCACCCTAGAATCTTCACACATGGTGTCTTCAACACATTTCGTGGCTAATGTCGAGGGTGTTGGGGGGGTAAGGTTGGGATGGTTGAGGTGATTTGACCGATTTTAGAAGGTTGCTGTTTTGGTGGGTTTTTTGTCATGGTTATTGAAGGATAACCCAGGTTTTATTGATAGAGTGGGGGATTAGACATGGATTTAACCAGGGCTAGCAACTCATCATCTCTTCCTTCATTAAAGATGAGAATAAAATCCCCATATCCCATGTCCTTACATTCGTGCCCGGAGTAACCTTTTTCTCCAGAACACTCATCACACCATTCGCACAAACCTCTCTTCTCTATTTTCCATACATTTCTTCGACAAATTGTGCCTTGAATGAGTGGATAACATTGGCTTTCACAACTTCTTGAAGTTTTTCCAACGGAGGCATTGTACTGCCCAATTTCTCTAGAAAAACATCCACTAGATCCATTCTTGAATGTCAATTAGGTCGTCGAATCGTAATGCTCTGATACCTTTGTAACAGATCACCAAGATCCATTACCGAAACTAGATAGTTTGGGCACTTTTGAGTCTGCCCAATGACTCCAATTGGACAATTTGAATTTTGCCCTCTAACTCCTAAAGAATGACCTTTATTATTATTATTCCCCAAAAAAAATCCATTATTACAAGAAATGGCTCTATATATAGCCTAATCCCCAGAAGACAACTACAAAAATAACAACTAATCTAATTACAAAATATCATGACTAATTAAATGTGAAATGTCGATAATGCCCTTGGGCCCCATTGACCCGAGTCATTACAATAACATGATGAAGAGATAGATGAAATAAGACAAAAACAGAGATCAACTTTCAGAATGACGAGTAAAAATCCTAAGCAAAGCCATGATATGCCCTCAGCATCAGCATCATCATACTCAGTGTATCTCGCTCATAGAAAACTATGATCAGAGTCAGGGGAGGGAAGAACGACGACAGCACATTCCCATAGAGGAGAGTGCAGTCAAAGATGTAGGAAAATAAAGAACAGAATGAAGCTTGATATTATTTTATCCTCTTATTTTAGAAAATATTATGTTAGAATACTTTCTCTTATTTTAGGAAATTAAGATATTTTGTTATTCTATTTTCTATGTTTAAGTCATTGATCTTTTCTATAAATAAGGGTGTTTTTCCTCTAATTATGAATAAGAGAAAATCCGAATATTCAAAACTAAACCCTAATCTACTTTATTTTTCGCATTATAATTTTTATCATGGTATCAGAGCCGCTCATTCCGTGGTTGATAGAACCTTTGTTTTTCTGACTTTATCATTAACAATACCCAACTTTGGTGAAAATTAAAATGGGCGACCAAGAATCAAAAAACACTAAAACCCAAATGGTTTCCATGACCCAGTTGGAACAAATGTTCCAGATTTTTCAACAAATGAATAAAAATAATAAACCTAGTGAACCAGTGTCTACAGATCTCAGTGGTCGAAAAACTCACATATCATAACTACACAACCTGGTGTAGAATGATGCATATTGAAATCAAAAGTCGAGAGATGCTCAACCACCTTATAATAAGTCCTCCATCTAATACAGATTCATCCTATCAACAATGGAATCAAAGAGATTCCAAAGTTATAGCTTGGATTGTGGCATATATCGATCAAGGAATCGTCAACCAATTTCTTGACTACCCTACTGCTCGAGACTTGTGGAAAGGGATCGAAAATCTGTTAAGTCATGGCCGCGATGAACTTCAAATATTGGATTTGAGTTCAAGGGTTGCCTCTCTAAATCTAAAACAAAATAATGATTCCATTGAAGCCTTTTATAGCAAACTACAAGATATTTGGAAATAGATTGATCATCGGGTGCCTAACCTAATGAAACATGTGGAGGACATCATGATTTTCAATACTTTTATTCAAACTCAGAGGTTGTTTCAATTGCTAGCCGAAGTTAATGTCTCTCTTGACAAAGAGCGTCGAGATCTCCTTAATCAAGACCCATTACCAACCCTTGACAAGGCATATACAACCATTCGCCGAGAAATTGCTAGGCGCGGAACTATGACCGGCGCATCATCATTGGGAACAAGTCCCTTAGAATTAGGTTGTGGGCTTATTGTCAAACGCTGGTCAGATTACACTTCATTCCGGCGAGAGATCGTGGACAAATCTCAGCTAACATTTGACCACTGTGGTGGTTCTCGGCACACCAAAAAGAAGAGTGTTTTAAACTCATCAGTTACCTAGACTGGTGGCAGGATTTAAAACAACGAAAGGCCGCCGCCAAGGCACCGGTTACCTAGGCCAGTGGCAAGGCACAGTTCGTCACTACCGTCACACAAACTGAAGAAACACCACAACTAGAGGAAACACATGAAAAACCAAGTCCAGGTACGATATCATGGGCGTGTATGGGAGTGGCTCATTCAAATCAATCATCGCCACAAACACCACCACAAACCCACAACTCTTTAACTCAAAAAACACACAAAATCATCAAACCCAACACCACCTTTCCAGTCCAAGAATCAACATCAGAAATAATATAATAAAAAAAATCAATATATTCCAGTGATCCAAACATACCAACAAACCGAAACCAAAAAGGGCCCCATTTTGAACCAAATCACCATAAATACCAAGATCCAAGCACAAGTCCAGGGAAAGAAAAAAAGAGAATTCAGATTTGAGAGTATCAAACCAATAATAGATCAAAAAGTGGAGTAGTGTCGTACCATCCCAAATCGACATCAAACGACTCTTTAACAAACGTCGATTGGTAGCACTCTTTTCCATGTAGAGTGATTCCAAAATATCCCAAATGTCTTTAGAAGTTTCCTCCTTTACAACTTCTCTCAAAACTTCATTAGAGAGACAAAGTTGTATGGCGGAAAGAGCCTTCGCATCCATTTCTTCCAATCTCGCCTCACTTGTGCCTTCGGGCATCTTCTCCTTACCATCTAGTGCTTTATGCACTCCATTTTGTATCAAAACTGCTTTCATTTTGACTTGCCATAAGCCAAAATTCACGCTCCTATCAAACTTTTCAATATCGAGTTTCATTGTAGCCATGTTACACCAATACGACCTCTACACGACGATAATAACGACTTGGCTCTGATACCAATTGTAAACGATGACGTATTAGAAATCGAATGACGAGTTTCAACCACTAATACCACCAAGATCGAAATATGTAAAGACTTGTGAAACAAATTACGCAAACTATAAACTCGATGTTTGTAGGAATAAAAATGCAATAATAAAATGACACAAATGTTTACGAGGTTCACCAAATTTTGGCTACGTCCTCTGGTGTAGTATCTCTTATATTATTATAATTTGAGAAATTACAATTAGAGAAGAGATGAGGCCAAGTGTTTGGCTTGGAGTATTTTTGTGGATTTTTGTGGATTTTGTGGATTTATTTTATGAGTATATGAGTCCTCCTTTTATAGGAGATAATTACATTCAATGAGTATTCAGCCTTAATGCTAGGATTAATGACATATTAATCATCATTGGAACATAAACAGACGATGAAAACAGTATCCTAAGCCACTGTCCAGCAAGCACTCGTTCGAGCAGTTTCCCAAGTGCAGCCTCTAATCTGTCGAGCACCAAATGCTCGTTCGAGCGTGTACCTGCTTGTTCGAGCATAGCTCAGCAGCTGCTCACTGGCTTCTTCTGATATAAATGCTCGTTCAAGGCACGCATTGCTTACTTGGATGCCTCATTCAAGGCATCATTTGACAGCACATAGAACTCTTGCTATTCCTTCATCATTCATCATAGTAACACCCATGTTTAAGTTACATTTTAATTCCTCATAGTTTCATGAGTTAATTCACTTAAACACCATCATCAATCACACTTTTAAATTACCCATCATAAATCCTACATAGGATTCTACACACTAAATTATAGAAGTTATTTTGGTGCACTCAAGTCACACCATTCATAACACTCTTCATTTACCTCAAGCACCTACGAAATATCCTAGACTACTGACATCCATATAAATCTTAACACCTCATTTGGCCAAGATCATGCAATCTTTTCACGAGAAAAACAAAATAAGACAAACGAACATTTAGCTGACTATGACACAAGTACTCAGGTCCTAGTACCATGGCCATCAATTACTCCATCCATCCTGAAAATTATCAACTTTTTGCAAACCTCCATAGTTACCAATATAATTTTACTCATAACAGACCATTGATCATAAGCCCCATACTCATCATTACTCGATCTAGATTCGAGAGTCATGTAAACAAAATCGATTATTTTCAATTAATGTTGCAAAAAAGACAAACACTCTTTTAACACATGTTATCAAATTCAAAAACGTTCAAGCCACAAATGTTACCAAATTGACACCCATAAACTAAAAAGAGCATTTCCTCAAAAAAAAAAAAAAAAAAAAAAAAAAAAAAAAAAACAATGATTGTTCTCTATTACCTAGCAGAAACGAAGGAAGGCGCACGAGTCGCAGCACCTTCAGCAAGAATACGTTGAGCATTCTTGTAATGCAAAATTGCATCATCAATCAAACCCCATTCTTCAGCTCTAACAGCTTTATCAATCTCTTCTTTAGCCAAATCAAAGTAACCTTTCAATTTACCAGCAGTTCTCTCATTTGCAACTTTACTCCCATCTACACCTACTTCCATTGTTTGCCCCACTCGATTAGGGTTTTCGTTACAATTCGATTGATAAAACGCTGCAGAATTTGAGAATATTGTGCTCAATGAATCAACTATTCCTTTCCAAAAGCTCATATCTGGTAATTACAAAAAAATAAAGTTGAGTGGAAATTAGGGTTTTCTTCAAATTTAGCAATGAACTAGTAAATTGTAAATGCATTGATTAGCGAGAATCAGTTGATTAAGAATAAAGTAATACGATTTAGGAAAAAACGATGAGGTACTTACCAACAGGGATGAAATTTCATCGTTGTAGAAGAGAATGAGACCATGAACATGACGAATTATATGATCAAGGGTTTTTTTCTACAAATTGGATAGAAAAGAAAGGTCAATCAACGTCAGTGAGCGCGCTGTGTGAAAAAATGGAGCAAAAAGGGGGACGTCAAATTGCGAACTGCGTTGTAAAACTTGAACTAAACAAATAAGTAAATAATCCCAATCTTTAAAAAACGCCACCCTTTTCATTTTAACGCCACCCCTATTTTAAATTAAAATAATAAAATGACGAAAATGCCCTTGGACTTAAAACTATTATAAAACACTTCGAACTCACTCCATAACACTTTTATCACTCTAAAACTCACTAAAATTCAAAAAAAAATTTTACGTGCTTGAGGATCGACATTCAAATCGTTACCATAAACCGAGGTATTTTCTAAACTATACTCGTTTTAAATTTTAAAAAAAAAAAAAAAAAAAAAATAATTTTAAGGCCACTCGAGCAAAACACTCGTGGGTACCATGGCACCCTTGAGCAAAACACTCATGGGCACCATGGCTCACTCGAGCATTTTACTCATGGGCACCATGGTACCCTCGAGCAAAACACTCATGGGCACCATGGTTCACTCGAGTATTTTGCTCGAGTGAACCATGGTGCCCATGAGTGTTTTGCTCGAGGGTACCATGGTGCCCTTGAGTAAAATGCTCGAGTGGTACATTGGTTTTTTTTTTTAATTTTTTTTTTTTTTTTAATTTATTATTATTATTATTATTAATTTTTTTTTTTTGAATATCAATTTATTATTATTATTTTTTTTTTTATTTATTATTATTATTATTATTATTAATTATTATTATTATTATTATTATTATTATTAATTGTTGTTAATATTTTATACTTGTTGATTGTTGTTATTATTATTAGTGGTCAAACTGTTAACCAAAGGATTCAATTGCTGACCATCTTTTCTCGAATTCATCAGTGGTCAAACTGTTAACCAAAGGATTCCACTTCGTTTGTCTAAAAACCTGTCCCTGCTGGTTTTTCTTCCCACCGCATAATTTGTCCACCATGTTCTCTACATCATTTCCAATATGCCATACGCATAGTAAATGACGTACCTCTACAATATACAAAAGATTAAAATTAATATACGTATATATATATATATATATATATATATATATATATATATATATATATATATATATATATATATATATATATATATATATATATGGTAAGTAAATAAATCGACATTAACATATCCATATGTAGAAGTTTACCTGGATAGACATCATGAATAGCCGCGGACAAACCCTCATCCCTGTCGGTTACAATAACATTAGGCACCTGTACTGTACCAAATATATCCCTTAGTCTCTGCAATACCCAAGAATAAGAAATGGCCGCCTCATCTCGCATCAAGCAGAACGCAACCAAGAAGTTGTGATTGGTTGGCGTCATTCCTATTATTTCACAAAGAGGCCACTTAGGCTTATTCGTCTTATATGTTGTGTCTATCAGCACAACATGTGGCCACGTACGTATCATTTGAATGGATATAGGGTTTGCAATTAATAGCCTACACAACTGCCCCTCAACATCCAAATCTGTCCAAACAACATAATTATTTTCTGTGGCCAAATAGAGACAGTGTTGAAGAGGAGTCCGACCATCCATCTCTTCCCTCCTCAATGCCTGTCTTATATTATAAATTTGACTCATACTAGGATAAAAATCAGGGAAGTTCCTTCTAATTGATGTCATAATGAAGGCTGGTTTCATGCCAGTTGAACTTAGATCGTGTATATGTTGTCTAATATCTACGTTCATCCTAGTTGTTCTTACTTGGCCTTCTCTATATACAAAAAACTGGTGGTTATGTCTGCCTTTTTCGCCTGGACACACTCTTATTTTCCAAGGTCTTTCTGCTGGATTACTGCTACTTCCTACAATCATAAATTTGCAACCACACGCACTACTTCTAGAACCGGGTCTAGCAGCATTATCTAGGCTACTCACATCACCCCTAAGTCTACCATGTCTATGACAACGTAAGTATACACTAACTCTTGTGCGTCCTTCCTTACGTTTATAAGAAGTACGTGCGAATTGAAAACCAATTTCTCTGGCTATCTCGTCAGCCCATCTATGTAATTCATTTACGGAATCAAATTCTCTATCCGTAACAAATCTATGAGAATAATCTATGTTATCACCTAAGTTTTCAAAGTCCTGCAAATATATTTAAAACACATAAACAAATATATAATTTAATTACTACTAACAAAATAATAAATAAATAATTTACTTAATAATAAAAATAACAAATTAATAAATAATAATACAAAAAAATTAAGTAAATAATTTAAAACACATAAATAAATTAAATAAATATTTTAATTAATAATAACATATAAACAATTACATAATTAAATTAATTATAAAAAATTACTATAATAAAATAATAATAATAATAATAATAATAATAATAATAATAACAACAACAACAATTATTAATTTTAATAAATAAAAAAATTTAAAAAAAAAAAAAAAAAATTGTTGTAACCCTCGAGCAGTTCACATAGGGTGACCATGGTAACCCTCGAGCATTTTACTCATGGGCACCATGGTACCCTCGAGCATTTTACACAGGGCTGCCATGGTACCCTCGAGCATTTTACACAGGGCTGCCATGGTACCCTCGAGCATTTTACACAGTTCTACCATGGTGCCCATGAGTAAAACGTGCGAGTGGGCCTTTGTACGAACAATTTTTTTTTTTTTTTAAATTTAATCGATTAATAACTTACCGAGTCGTTATCGTGATCGTCTTGGTTCGCCATTGTTGTTCGAGTTGTAAAATTTAGATTCTTTTACTTCAAAGATTGTTTTTTACCGTTTTTTAGAGAGATGTTAAAGTTTTTGAGTTCGAGATTAATAAGGACAATAATGTAAATTCATTATATAGGGGTGACGTTTCTCACCGTTAATTCTAAGTGAGTTTTAGAGTGATAAAAGTGTTATAGAGTGAGTTCGAAGTGTTTTACAATAGTTTTAAGTCCAAGGGCATTTTTGTCATTTTATTATTTTAATTTAAATTAGGGGTGGCGTTAAAATGAAAAGGGTGGCGTTTTATAATAATGCCCATAATCCCAATTTGTTTGAATTTTTGTTTGGGCCATCAAAATCAACTAACAAAAAGTAAATCTATTAAAAAAAGGAAAAATTGTCAGGAATAATCCGAACTATTGACAAACTGCTGTGAATAATTTCAACTATTGATTATTTATGAATAATCCCACCTTTACGCTTTATTTGCTCGTGGCACCCCCAACTAAAATTTAACCTGTTGTAGCAGGTTTTATCAATCCTTTACAGGTCATCTCCTCCAAAGTTCTTTGTATAAACCCCATTTACTGATTTCAATGTCTTCTCCATTGTTCTTCTTCCATTTCTTCCATTTTGTTCTTACTTCTTCACCTTCCTTTTTATAAACAAGTTTCGCCAAATACCTATGCTCACATCTCACGCCATTATTCCAATTTGAAGCTCTACAAGGGCTTGTGGAACAATTGGAGTTCATTTACCCAGAAAAAAAAAATAGGCTTGTTTTATGGAATTGGAATTAGTGGAAGAAGGAAGAAGAACAAAATGGAAGAAGGATGGTGAAGAAGGAAGAACAAAATGGAAGAAATAGAAGAA
The DNA here is from genome assembly GCA_019776075.1 of Amaranthus palmeri. NCBI lineage: Eukaryota > Viridiplantae > Streptophyta > Magnoliopsida > Caryophyllales > Amaranthaceae > Amaranthus > Amaranthus palmeri. The sequence goes on from JAAKBH010000077.1 coordinate 407,102, forward strand.
GAACAATGGAGAAGACATTTAAATTAGTAGATGGGGTTTATAAAAAGAACTTTGGAGAAGATGACCTACAAAGGATTGATAAAACCTGCTACAACAGGTTAAATTTCGATTGGGGGTGCCACGAGCAAAAAAACTAGAAAGGTGGGATTATTTATAAATAATCAATAGTTGGGATTATTCACAGCGATTTGTCAATAGTTCGGATTATTCCCGATAATTTTTCCTTAAAAAAATGACAAAAACTAAATAATAAAAATTAATGAATAAGATGAAGAAAAAGGGTGAGGTTGTGGATGAGATTAAAAGAATACCAAAAAAGAAAAAGGAGTAAAATTAATTGAAACAAATTAAAATTAAAAGTAAGCAAATAAGAAAAATAAAGGAAAATAAAATCGTCTTAAAACTATTCCCTAGTTCTCTGATGTTCTTCCCATTTGGAATATTTTACCTTAGGGAGAGAGAAATTTTTAACACATATTTATAAAATAAAAGATATTCATGTAAGATCTCGTTAGATTCATCTTAATGTAAACTTTTTTATCGTTTATTTTTTATAATTTTTTTATTATGTGTATTTCGAGAGATTGGGGTTTTTGCATTGAAAACTGTGCAAAAAACAAATGGAAACAGAAAGAAACGGAGGGATTATTACTTTAATTAATTTTAATAAATCAAGTTTTTTCTATTGTATTTTCAAAAAACCTTATTACTTTCAAAAATAAATATTAAAAAAATCTCAATTTCTATTTGTCACCACCCTTTTCATCTAATCGTCACCCCTAATTTTAAATAAATAATTAAAATGACGAAAATGCCCTTGGACTTAAAACGAGTATAAAACACTCGAATCGAACTCAATAACAAACTTTTATCACTCTAAAACTCACTAAATTCTTTCAAAAAATTTATCGGGCCTAAACATTGGACTTGGAATCGTTATTGCAAAACCGAGGTAATTCATAACTCAATCTCGATTCAAAATTCAAAAAAATAAAATAAAATAAAAGAAGAATGGCAAGAATCGCATGAACTGTGCGATGGAACCATGGAGGAATCGCACGTTTTGTGCGATTTTCCTTTTTTTTAAATTTTTTTTGTTCTTTTTTTTGCGCGATTTTCTTTTTTATTTTTAAATTTTTTTTTATTTTTTATTTATTTATTTATTTAATATAAATGTTATTATTATTTGTTATTGTTATTCTTTGTTTATAAATATTATTATTATTATTTGTTATTATTGTTATTTGTTTTTAAATATGTTATTGTTTATTTGTTTATAATTTAATATTGTTATAATAATTTATTTGTTTATAATGATTTTAATTAATTTAATTTAATATTGTTATGATAGTTTGTTTGTAATAATTTTATTTGCTTATAATAATTTTATTTTATTTTAGTTATTTTATTTTTGTTGTTAATGTTTAATTAATTAAATTATGTTGTAATAATTCATTAAATTATAAAAATTATAGTAAATGGCTCGAAACCATGGTAGAGGCAAAGGTTTTTTTAGAGGCATGTTGAGCGGCAATACCTTTAGACCGACTTTATTAAGGGGGGGACCCCCATGAGAGAGGGGTTACGGGTTCAGCTAGGAGGGCTAGGATGGAACAGGCAGCTAGAATAAGTCAGGCCCAACGTTCGAGTACACTAGACCAAGTTCGTACTCACCTTGACCAGCAGACGAGCCTGCGTAGTGATACGTTCGGCTCAGAGGACGATGATACTGAGTACGACGAGTCTGTCGGTGAGGAATAGTATGGTGGGGAGCCTGTGGATTGGAATTCGATCAGGGGGGCTGCCGGTCAGTTTAAGCGTAGACCTCATAGCACGGTTGGACCTTCTGATCAGGCTGGAAGCAGCTAGGTTGAGGATGCGGCTCCACGGAGGCGGAAGGCGCTCACAGTCTTCTAATGCGGACTGGCTGATTACATCACCCCAGCCCGGAGGCCCCGTCGATACTCGTCTGATTCCCAGCTACGGAGGGCACATAGCGCGGGTTATTTTCGAGGGGTTGGAGCGTAACCCTCCAATTATAGAGTGTCGGCTTAGAAAGAAGATGTTAGACTCTATCATCAGACTGTAGGACATGTCTGATGAGCTGTACCAGATTTTACCGACCACTGAGCTGGGTCGTCTGTCGTACGTCATGCATCGGCACATCGATAGTGCTCTTATAGCGGCCTTTGTGCAGAGGTGGCAGCCGGATACCAGCACCTTCCTCATGCCTTGGGGGGAGATGACGATTATGTTGCATGACGTGTAACGCATTCTAGGGCTTAGTATTGATGGTGCTCTTCCTGTTGATCCTCCTAACGCCGAGAAAGGGGTTCTTCGTTAACGACAGCATTAACGTCAGTGAATTACTGTAGTGTGCCACCGTTCCCAGTCTTTGGAGACGCAGACTACTGCCTGCTATATGGCAGTAGTGGGTTCGACACTGCTGGTCGATAAGACCAGAATTGGGATGAGACCACACCCTGTAGTTGCTGTTACCGCTAATGAGGGTGAGATCGCTTGGGGTGTTGTTACGCTGGCGTACCTTTATCACCAACTGGGTACGGCATCGAGGGCTGGCTGCCGGACTATTGCGGGTTGTCTGACGCTCTTACAGACATGGATTTTATAAGCATAATTTTCACCAGAAAACTGTCTTAGACCTCATAACTTATACTAAAGCAATAGGATTTTAAGGCATGTGTCGATGGTAGAGAGCTTATTTTTCCGCTCAATCTCTTTTCATGCAATTATGGAAGTTTTTTATTTTGTCTAACAAAGTAGTAAAGTGTGCTACAAGATAAATGTTATACTTTTATGAAAAGTTACTTTGAATATCCCAACTTCGATCGATTTAATTCTAAAAATTTCAATTTTTGATTAAAATTTAAAAATCTGAACTTCTAAGATTGTCTCAATTTAAACCACTGGAGTCCGTGGTAATTTCTAAGTGAGTTCTTCTATTGACGTCTCAATTTATTTATAATTTAAGTATATCATCTCTGAAATGGTTCGAGTCGGATTAAATTGGATTAAAGACAAGTCTATTTTTAATCTATGTTTTATTTTACATTATTTGGGTTTTTACAATTTTGATATATCTATAAATACTACCCCATCAAATATTAGCCTACAACATTAATTCTTTGTCCAAATCACGTGTTTAATTTCTTTGAAAAGAATATTTAAAATAAATGTAAATACCTTTGTATCTGAATAATTTAGTATTACATTTAAGTCACATTATAATTGTAAAAAATAATACAAGTTAATTAAGAAAAAAATTAATACAATGTATTTTAAAATAATTTTTATAATATCTATTAAATTATTTTAGAATAACTCTTGTGCTAATTAATAGATGTAGAATGATTATTGCTACCTTAATAAAAATAACCTAATAATTTAATTTTATAAGAAGAAAGCCACATATTTTAGCGAATTAAATAAATTATATAGTTACTATCATATAATTAGTACTCAATTATATAATTACCTGCCTAATTATTCAGATAACAAGCTTAACATGACCTAATTCAACAATAACTTTTATTTTGTTGATAAACTTAACTTTAGTACTTCTTATATAATGAACATTTCAAGCAAATAAACATATAGGCTATCACTCTTAGTTTTTTTCATCACTAGTTGTGGGGCCACATGCTACGCACGCGGTCCCCCAAGTTACACTTTTAAAATTAATAATATGATTTTATACAATTCTATTAATAATAATACAAATGAAAATATTAGATTATCAATGTATAGCAAAGGTGTAGAGATTGCAAGAGTTAAAAATGTAGATTGTAGAAACACTTAGAGACAATGAACTGCAACAAGAGGGGGGGTGAATTGTTGCTATTGCCCTTAGAGTATTTTTCGCCCTATTTTCTTGCGGAATTTTGAATAATAAAAATACTCAAGACAAAATAAAGAAAACTAAAAGGAACACCAAGATTTAACGTGGGAAAAAGAACCACGACCCTCTAGGGATTTCTCTTCTCTATTATTTTATGTAAATCAATTCTCTATTACATAAAATAAATTCTCCTTCTCTTTCTCTTCTCTCTTCTCTTTCTCTTCTCTTAGTATCTCCTTACCGTTTCCTTTCTCTATTCTCCTTCTCTCTTCTCTTCTCTATTCTCTATTCCCCTTTAGACTTACCCAAGTCTAATTACAAATTCACTCAAATAAACCCTTACAAGATTTATCTAAAATGGATGAATCAAAACAAGAATTGCACAAGGATCTAATCATGAAATTAATTAGCAATTAAAACATTCAAGATTTCCTCTTCTTTGATTTAGAAAACTCACGAAATATTTTGGGCACAAATATTTTCGGAAAAATATTTTTCTCTCAATTGATCACCAAATTTGTGTCGGTTGTGAAAAATGATTTAAATACATTTTTAGATCTAGTTTAGCCATAATCCCATGAACTAAGGTTGTGGGAATTGTGGGCTAGTTTACGTGAGTGAGTGGTGAGGAAAACTTGGTGGTTACTCCAAGTTTTTTCTTGTCTTCTAGCTAAAAATAGCTAAGACAATTTTAAGAAAACTAATTTTAAGATCTAAATTAAAAAGTTAGTTATTTTTAATTTAAGATCTAGATTTAGAATAATTTTAAGAAAACTACCTTGTGCAACCTAGTTTATATCACCCGTACAACAAATCTAAAAAACAAAAATAAAAATTAAAAATGATTTTCTTAATTATTTTTGCTGACTTCTTCTCTGACCGCTGATCTGGGAACACTGCACTGTCTCCGATTGACCAATCTTCGAACTCTGACTTGATCTTGGAACAGTTACTAAGTAATCCCTTTTCAACGCTTAATGGTCCATCAACGACCCTTATAAAGATCGGATATTTGACCTATCAAAACAATCTCAAAGACATAATAATATGTTTGTTTATTAAAGTTTATGTTATCATCAAAACCAAATGGGCCAACAAATTCCCCCTTTTTGATGATGACAAACTTTATAAACAAACTTAATAAAATAGAGTAAAACAAATAAAGTGAACATGCTTGAGATTAAGACACATTCAACCATATCTAGTAAATTAAATCGTCACAAATAATTTACTAAACTCTAATGTAATCATATTACTCTAATAAATAAATTTTTAAAACCTTTTTTTTCGAAAATCATGTGGTTAAACATGACTTAAGTTTTTAAATTTAAAACAAGACAAAAACATAAATAACAAAAACTTATAAATTAAGAAAATTATAAACTAAGAAACATAAAAACATAAAATTAAGAAACACAACAATCTAAGTAATTCAAAATATCATGAGTTGTAAGAATCAAAGATAAACAAAGTGATATTCAATAAATCATATCAAACAACAATTAATCAAATTATCCATATAAGCTAAACATAAGTAATCTCATGATGATCATTTCATAAGAAAAATAATTTTTTTTTTATATGAAGCTTAAGTATATCAAACAGTAAGTCAACAAACTAAGTATTATGAAGTAAACTAAGAACATTCTAAACATCCTAAAAAAAATTTTAGAACAAACTAAAGTCTTAACTAAAGTCTTAGGTTAGAACATAAAGCAGAGAATCAATTATCAAGATTAAGCAAAAAACGTAAGCATTCACAAGCATCAATTAAGTTTGTTTGCTACTCTTCCCCCTTTTGGCATCAATCAAAAAGTAGGGGTGTAAACCAATCCACAGCTCTAAGGCAAGCGTTAGACAAATTAAGATAGTAAGCAACAAACTAAGAAAATAAATGCCAAACATAAATCAAGAAAGCACGCATTCAAACATCATAGACCATGGGGATAGATAATGAAAGATGATATGAAAGATTAAAAGTTGAAGGTTAGTAGCATAAACCAAACATAAACTGTTTTGTACCCCAGCTGGTACACAAAATAAGCAAAAGAAAAATATTGTTTAGAGATTACAAATAAAATGGGCCAACAAAACACATTAAATTTTAATTTGAAAACAGAAGCAGGAGGGATCAGGCAGCAGTCTCCTCATCAACAAATTCAGTCTGCACCTCCACTGTGTCAAGCTTCGCACTAAGACGTGTTTCCATGTCGGTGAGTTGCTCAGCAATAGTAGATAGTGAGGCACGAACTTCACTTTGAAACGCAATGAGTTGGGACTGCAAGGAATCAAATTTACCAAGGATAAGATCAATTGGAGTCGGAGGAAAGGGTGAGGCATCCCTATCAAAACCAGTAGGTGTTTGTGAAGTGGGAATTGGAGATGGTGGTGATGATGGAATGTGAACTGGTGTGGGTGAGTCTGGTTTTGGTGACGGTGGGGTTGGAGAAGTAGTGTCATCATGTTGGCTCGAGGAACTTTTGGAAGCTAACCTCTTGCTCTTTCTTGGTGTGAGCACAGAAGTTTTCTTGATTTTCTTTAAAGGCACATGAAGGTCCTCATCATCTTCCTGTTCCATTTCTTCCTCTCCCTCAACCTGTTCCCCCTCACTCACAGCATCCTCCTGTTCCCTATCAGTTTCTGCCTCAGTAGTGGCAGTGGGAACATCCTCCTGATCTTCTTTTTCTTCTTCCTTTCCTTCCTCCTCATCTTCTTCTTTTTCTACTTTCTCCTCTTCTTCTTCATCAGAACTTACATCAACCTCCTCAATGGCATGCTCTAGAATCCCCTTTTCGTTTAATTGGAGGTGCAAATTGGTAAGGCACCTCTCACTTATTTTATTATTGGCGCTCATAGGAAATTCTAGCCCATCCAATGGGACTCCAAACTTCTTAAAAATGCAAGTCAACAAACCACCGTATCCAACCATAAGTCCTTTCTCAATGCACTCAGACAAATGTGATACCATCAATGACAGAAAATTAATTTTAATGTGATTAGCCATGTAGTAGATCAAAGTTGCATCTCGTAAATTTACTTCACTCCGCTTAGAATTGCGGGGTAAAATAAACCTACGGGCAATGTTGTAAAGAAGCTTGTGTAGTGGAGACAGAGACATGTGACTAAACCTCTTTTTGCTTTCTTGACCAAGAAATTTTAAAACAGTCTTTTCAGTAATGCCAGAAAAAATGATCTTTGACCCAACATAATATGTGTCAAACCCTACCACTGGAACTTCGAACCATTCCCCCAACATTAAGCTATTAAATTCAATTTTAATATCTTTAATCATGCTAGAACAAACCCCATTGTCGATTGTGAAATTTTGAATAAACTCTCTCATGAGATGTGGATAAATAGGATTACAAGAAAAATTGCTCATTAATTCCTCCCACCCTTGATTACTCAAAATAGCGTGTAATGGAGGAAAGAGAGTAGAATCATACCAATATTTGTCCAAACCAAATCCTACAGACATCTCTTTGGCTACCTCCTCTGCACAATCAGGATTCATGACCTTGGCCTTTTTCGTCGGTTTTGAAGATGAGCTTCCTTTGGTGGAAAAAGCCCTTTTTGTGACAACATGCATGGGTTTAGATGATTTGGGTTGTGATGAGGGAGTTGATGATTGTGGGTTGTCGGATGAAGGGTGAATGACTTGTAGAGGTTCCGGTTGTATGAACTTGGGTGCCTTTCCTTTGGTGTTCTTGGTAGATGAAGTCTTGGGAGTTTTCATGGTGATGGTGAGTTGATTTGATGAAGGTTAGAGATTTGAAGAAGGAAAGTGGGTTGACGGTTTTGAAGAGATAAAGGAGAAGTTGTACTTTGGTAATTATGGTAATTGTGATTGATGTGACGTGAGGAGTGGGTTATAAAGTGTGTGAAGGGACGGTTATGAAAAGGAGTACAACTTCTTGAATTAGTTTTAGCGTATGAACCGAGTGAGGTAACGAAAAATTTAAGTGTAAGTTCGTTGAATATGCCGATTAAGATAACTACTTTCCGAAACACCTCGATGATCCGTCTTCCATTTCATAAATAATGTTGGCTCACCGAAATAAAATAAAATAAAAATAAAATGCTGGAATTTGTGGAAAATAAAATATTTTTGTGATTTTTTTTTTTTGAAAAATAATTTATAATATGTGGGTAATAATATATAAAATAATATAAATAAATTTATGCTACTTGGTCTAATCAGTTCAAACATGCAAGCAATCAAGATAAAGTTTAAGACATATATTTAAATAGAAGCATACCCAAATCTCGCAATGATTGAATAATCAATCTTGGTTGTTGTGGTTGATTGAACCCTTCCGATTTTTCAAGATGTTTTTGAGAAGGAATACTAGCATTAAACTTTAGTGAAGCTTGATCATACCTAGCTTCAACCTCATCTTTTCGAAATGTTCTCTTGGAAGTGGTTTGGTCATAATATCTGCAACTTGATCACTAGTATTGACATGTTTAACAATAATATTTTTATGCTCTACGTTATCCTTAAGAAAATGGTGTCTAATATGAATATGTTTAACTCTAGAATGATGCACTGGATCTTTTGAAATGCAAATAGCACTAGTATTATCACAATAAATAGGAACACATTCAAGTTTAATACCAAAATCTCTTAGCTGTTGTTTAATCCAAAGCATTTGGGAACAACAGGCTGCTGCTGCCACGTATTCAGCTTCTGCAGTGGATAAAGCTACTGTGTTCTGTTTCCTGGAACTCCATGATACCAAACAAGATCCAAGAAACTGTACCATTCCTGAAGTGCTTTTTCTATTCACAAGATCACCAGCATAATCTGCATCACTATACCCTTTCAAGTCATAGACATCACTTTTAGGATAAAATAGGGATAAGTCATCTGTTCCCTTTAAATATCTTATAATCCTTTTAACTGCCGTATGATGTGATTCTTTAGGATTTGATTGAAATCTAGCACACAAACCAACACTAAAGGATATATCAGGTCTACTAGCTGTTAAGTATAGTAGTGATCCTATCATGCCTCTATACATCGTTTGGTCAACATTAATTCCATTAGAGTCTTCGTCTAATCTTATGTTAGTGGCCATGGGTGTATGGTTTGTCTTAGCATTATCTAGTCCATATTTCTTTAGAAGTTCTTTTATATATTTTTGTTTGATGAATAAAGATACCGTTAGCAGTTTGTTTAATTTGCAAACCAAGGAAGAAATTTAATTCTCCCATCATGCTCATTTCAAATTCATTACTCATTAGTTTAGCAAATTCCTTACATAACGATTCGTTAGTTGCACCAAAAATAATATCATCAACATATATTTGAACAACTAAAATATTCGAACCTTTATTCTTAAAGAATAAGGTTTTATCAATTTACCACGTATGAACTTGTTATCAATCAAAAACTTAGATAATCTCTCGTACGATTGTCTAGGTTGCTTGTTTTTAGCCCATAAAGAGCTTTATCAAGCTTGTAGACGTGATCCGGAGAAATTGGGTTTTCAAAGCCAGGTGGTTGTTCCACAAACACTTCTTCTTCTAGAAACCCATTTAAGAATGCAACATTTTACGTCCATTTGATATAATTTAAAATTCATGAAAGCAGCAAAGAAATAAGAATTCTAATAGCTTCTAAGCTAGCTACGGGAGCAAAAGTTTCAGTATAGTCAATACCTTCTTGTTGATTGTATCCTTTTACCACTAACCTTGCTTTGTTTCTAACAATTGTGCCATGTTCATCCAGCTTGTTCCTGAATACCCATTTCAGCCCAATTATTTTCTTGTTCTTTGGTTTAGGTTCCAAGTGCCATACTTTGTTTCTTTCAAATTCATTCAATTCGTCTTGCATAGCTACCACCCATCCGAATCTGTAAAGCTTCTTCATGATTCTTGGGTTTCATTGTTGAAAGAAAAGCAAAGTGTGCACAAAAGTTTCTCATTTGTGACCTTGTTGTATGCCTTTGTTTCATGTCGCTTATGATCAAGTCAAGTGGATGTGATTTTTGGTGTTTCCACGGCTTCTTGGAAAAGTCTCTGGTGGAGACAGATGTGGAAGTAGGCTCATTGACTTGATTCTGATTTGGTTCACCATTATTTCTATCTTGTTGAACTTCTCTTGGGATATCTGGATTAGGAACTGCAGGCTGTCCTGATCTGCCTGTGGCTCCTGTTCTTGATTTGGTTCAGCATTCTGAAACTGGTTGTTGTTCTTCTAGATCTTGCTCCTTTTTTATATTTTCTTCATCGGTCCAAAATCAGCAAGACCTATCTTTAAAATCACCTGTTTCTTGTTCACTTGTCAATAAAGTTAGTTTCATCAAATATTGTGTGAACAGATTCCTCAAAACACATGGTTTTCTATTATAAACTCTATATGCTTTACTATGCGCATGAATAGCCAAGAAAATACCGCTTCATCACTTCTTCATCGAATTTACCTATATTTCGTTTTCCAAATTAAACATGCACAAACATCGACATCCAAAGACTCGAAAATATGAAATATTAGGTTTAATTCCTTTAAATAATTAGTAGGGGGTTTTAGAGGTGATTGGTCTAATTAAAACGCGCTTTATATATAGCATGCAGTATTAACGGCTTCGGCCCAAAAATTTCTAGGTAGACCACTAGCAATTAACATAGTTCTAGCCATTTCTTCTAAGGTCCTATTTTTACGTTCAACCACTCTCCATTGTTGTGGTGTTCTAGGTGCGGAGAAATTGTGACTTAAAACCATGCTCATTACAATAATCCATAAACTTTGAATTTTCAAATTCTTTTCCATGATCCCATCTTATGTGGAAAAGTATTGATTGTTACTAGATTTCTGAATTTTAGTAGCGAATGCAACAAATTCATCAAAGGCCTCGTCTTTGCTAGATAAAAATAAAGTCCATGTAAATCTACTGTAATCATCAACTATAACGAAAACATATCGCTTACCGCTGCGACTTGGATTCTCATAGGTCCACAAAGATCCATATGAATTATTCAAGTGGTCTTGAGGTGGTCACGACATTTTTAGGTTTGAAGGATGACCTTGCATGTTTTCCTTTGGCACAAGGATCACATACTTCATTCTTTTGAAATTTAAGGGACGATAATTCTCTTACTAGGTTTTTAGATCGTATCGTTGTGATACCCCAGATTTAGATTGAAAAGGGATTGATAGACTACTCATATCAACAAGGTGCATCTTCTTTTCTAGGGAGCCCATTTGCTAAGAACTCCACAGTTAAGCGTGCTTGGTGGGGAGCAATCTTAGGATGGGTGACCTCCTGGGAAGTTTTCCTAGGTGCGCACGAGTGAGGCCAAAGTGCGCTGGAAAGACTTGTGTTGGTCTGTGGGGCTAGTCTACAGTCTCTATGAGTAGTCACTGGTGGTCCGTTGGGCCGGGGTGTTACAATCGTATAAAGCAATGAGAAGCTAGCATGACCTAATCGTTTATGCCAAAGAAGAGGGTCATCTTCTATAACGCTCAGACATGTTAGACTGGTTTTAGGAACAGTATGCAGGTCCACCACGTAGGTGTTCCCTTTTCTGATCCCTTCCAGAATGATGTCTCCTGTGTCGTTCCTAGAAATGATGCACTTTTCAGAAGTAAAGTTTACAGAGTTACCTTTGTCGCAAAATTGAGAAATACTTGAAGATTGTGCTTTAAATTCTCGACCAAAAATACATTATCTATAGCATGGGAACTTGACCTTCCTATCTTGCCTTTTGCAATGATTTCACCTTTCATGTTGTCGCCAAAGGTCACCGTTCCTCCATCATAGGCTTCTAGTGAGAGAAATTTTGATCTATCGCCTGTCATGTGCTTGGAACAGCCACTGTCGAGATACCATGAGTTGTTCCCCCTCACTAGAACCTGCAAAACGAAATTAGTTGTTAGAGGGTGGAACCCAGCCATCCTTGGGTTCCATGTCGATTATACAAGAATCATATTTCTTAATCCAAACTATATCGACATATATTTGATTCGTTTTGTTATGATGTTCCCTTTTTAAACATTGATGTTTCAGGTGCCCAGTTTTGCCACAAAAGGAACAGACCTTATTACTTAGGAGATCAACGTAGACCTTATTCTTTTTATCATGTTTGTCATATCCTAGACCTTCGGTTCCTTTGGTTTTAGCATTAAGAATCCATTTGGGAACATCTTTGATTTTCCCTTTTCCTCTTGAATTTAATTCAAGCTTAAGACGATCACTTTCTTTTAAGGGGGATTCTAGGTCTAATTTCATTTGTAGAAGGACACATTTAATTTCTTTATTAGACTCATAATTTACTTCCATCTCAAATTGCTTAAGTTGATTTAATTTAATATTTAACATGATGTTTTCTTCTTTAACCTTTTCTATAGCTTCTTTTAACATCACATTATTATCAAGCAATTCAAAGAATCGAGTTTGCACATCGGACCTAAAAGAATTGAGGTAGGATATTTGGTCTTTGCATGCTTTAAGGTCTTTTTCAGTTTTGAGACAAATGGCTGTTTGTTTTTCTAAATTTTCGTGAGATTCTAAAATCATTTTAATTAATCTATGTTTATCCAATTTAAATAAATAATCAGAAAATGGATCAGAAGACAGTACCTCTTTTCCTTTAGCCTTTTCCTCATGCGTCGCCATGAGACAAAGATTGGCTACTTCTTCTTCTTCAACGGGAGCTTCGGTTTCGTTCTCGCTTTCGGATTCTCCCCATGCAGCTATCATGGCTTTGCGTAAGTCGGCTTTGTTGAAGTTTCCTTTTGTAGGTTGTCTTCCTGTTTCTCTTGCTTTCCCTTTACTTTTCTCATTCTTCCATAATGGGCAATCCTTGATGAAATGCTCGGTACTTCCACATTTGTAGCATTCATATGTTTTGGAATTTGATGTTCCTGTTTCTTTGTTGTTTCTTTGATTTTTATACTTGTTCCTGAAGAACTTCTTGAACCTACGTACCAGCAAGGCTGCCTCTTCCTCATCAGTTTCTGATTCTTCTTAATCGTTTGCTGTCAGAGCCAGACCCTTGTTCCTGGAACTGTCAGCTGTTCCCAGATGTAATTCATGAGTCATAAGGGATCCAGCCAATTCTTCCAGATTAAACTTTGTGAAATCTTTAGATTCTTGAATGGCTGTGACCTTCGCTCTCCAACGATCATCTTGAGGTAGGCTTCTTAGGATTTTTCGCACTTGTTCATCTGAGGGAATTAGCCTTCCAAGGGAGACAAGCTCATTCGTGATATTCGTGAACCTAGTAAACATTTCTTGAATGCTTTCTTTAGGTTCCATAACAAATCTTTCGTATTTGGACATGAGCAAGTCAATCTTGGAATGCTTAACTTCACTCGTTCCTTCGTGGGTAACCTCCAGCAGATCCCAAATTTGTTTGGCGGTTCTGCATCCTATAATGCGATTATGTTCATTTGGACCAAGCCCACAATGAAGCAATTTAATAGAAAGAGCGTTCATTTCCATCTTTTGAAAATCTTCTTTCTCATATTCTGTAATAGGTTTGGGAACAGTCTCGTTATTGGAGTTGGTAGTTGTTACCTCAAAATCTCCAATTTCGATGACTCTCCAAACTTGATAATTTTCGGCTTTGATGAAGATCTCCATCCGGTTTTTCCAATATGTATAGAATTTGCCATCGAACATTGGTGGTCTCTGAGTAGAGTACCCTTCTTCCATGCGCTCGTTCATTTTCATCATCTCTTATAAACCAAGATACGGCTCTCAGGGTTTCCTGATCAAATGAGGAACAGGGCTCTGATACCAATTGTAGAAACACTTAGAGACAATGAACTGCAACAAGAGGGGGGGTGAATTGTTGCTTTTGCCCTTAGAGTATTTTTCGCCCTATTTTCTTGCGGAATTTTGAATAATAAAAATACTCAATACAAAATAAAGAAAACTAAAAGGAACACCAAGATTTAACGTGGGAAAAAGAACCACGACCCTCTAGGGATTTCTCTTCTCTATTATTTTATGTAAATCAATTCTCTATTACATAAAATAAATTCTCCTTCTCTTTCTCTTCTCTCTTCTCTTTCTCTTCTCTCGGTATTTCCTTACCGTTTCCTTTCTCTATTCTCCTTCTTTCTTCTCTTCTCTATTCTCTATTCCCCTTTAGACTTACCCAAGTCTAATTACAAATTCACTCAAATAAACTCTTACAAGATTTATCTAAAATGGATGAATCAAAACAAGAATTGCACAAGGATCTAATCTTGAAATTAATTAGCAATTAAAACATTCAAGATTTCCTCTTCTTTGATTTAGAAAACTCACGAAATATTTTGGGCACAAATATTTTCGGAAAAATAATTTTTCTCTCAATTGATCACCAAATTTGTGCCGGTTGTGAAAAATGATTTAAATACATTTTTAGATCTAGTTTAGCCATAATCCCATGAACTAAGGTGGTGGGAATTGTGGGCTAGTTTACGTGAGTGAGTGGTGAGGAAAACTTGGTGGTTACTCCAAGTTTTTCTTGTCTTCTAGCTAAAAATAGCTAAGACAATTTTAAGAAAACTAATTTTAAGATTTAAATTAAAAAGTTAGTTATTTTTAATTTAAGATCTAGATTTAGAATAATTTTAAGAAAACTACCTTGTGCAACCTAGTTTATATCACCCGTACAACAAATCTAAAAAAGAAAAATAAAAATTAAAAATGATTTTCTTAATTATTTTTGCTGGCTTCTTCTCTGACCGCTGATCTGGGAACACTGCACTGTCTCCGATTGACCAATCTTCGAACTTTGATTTGATCTTGAAACAGTTACTTAGTAATCCCTTTTCAACGTTTAATGGTCCATCAACGACCCTTATAAAGATCGGATATTTGACCTATCAAAACAATCTCAAAGACATAATATGTTTGTTTATTAAAGTTTATGTTATCATCAAAACCAAATGGGCCAACATAGATAATAGTTGGCCACAAAAATCCTTGTTCACATAAGCAAAAGGACATGACATGCTCATTTAAAACATTGTAACGATCATCAAATAATTTTTTACTGCAAAGAGAATAGCAGTGGTTTTTTCTTCTTTGAATTCTCACATGTGTCTTTCACTGCTTCCTTACACTTGCTTAACACAATACTTTAAGCATTTTGAGTTTTGTGTAGAAAACCTATGTGCATCCTGATTCCTAATACACTTCCTTTTCCTAGTGTACTTTCAAATTTTCTATACAAAGGTCAATAAAACTAAGTCATACACGTATTTCTTTGAAATGTATGCATAGAAGGAAGACAACCAGCCAACCACCATATAGTTTTTTATCAATACAAGAAAAAAGCAAAAACCAACTTAAAAATTCAAGC
Organism: Amaranthus palmeri; assembly: GCA_019776075.1. NCBI lineage: Eukaryota > Viridiplantae > Streptophyta > Magnoliopsida > Caryophyllales > Amaranthaceae > Amaranthus > Amaranthus palmeri. Next base: position 422,265 of record JAAKBH010000077.1, read on the forward strand.
AAACAAAACGAAAGTTTATAACCAATAGGCAACGTGACACACATGTCATGTACACCAAAACAACACATAAACATTGCCAAAGCCTAGGGTCGGCTACACTTACATAATGCAACAAAAGTAATAGTTGCCTAAATATCCTAGACTTTGGATCCGCAATCCAACCACTTGTGGATTTGTCACTTTACAATTGTTTGCAGCGAGAACCTAAACGTCCCCCGTCGCGATATTTGTACGCTTTTTGTTTAGATTCAATGAAAGGTAAGTAACTATTGGTTGCTTGTAATCTTGCACACGTGTGTCATATTTTTGCTTAATGAAAAATAGTGCTCAACATGGGGTTGTTGTAGAAAAGAACCCAACTTAAGGTCTTCAAAATTCTTGATACCCTCGTTCTTGCATAAAGCTTCTCGTAAATCAAACAAGGTTGTAATCTGGTGAACAGCTACATGATATCCAATGAATGCATTGATCTAACAAAGCAAAGCAACAATTTTTAACTGACATGACCCGACCAGGTCAAAATTAACACAAATACGCAAATGAACACCTCTAACCAAAATCAGCTAAAAATATTTTAAAACATTTAATGCCAAATAGAAAATGCCCGAGTAATTATACATAATAATGTGGCACGAATTTACATAGTAATAGAATTTAAATAAATAAAATAAATAAAATAAACATCGTAATTAGGAAAAGTGACCTTAATTTTAATGAGGATAAGTTGGTAAAGAGAAGGAATTTGATAGAACCGAAGCTTGAAACCATAAGGAATCTCAAGAGTCAGCTTAAAGTTTAAGCAGAGCACACTAAAAAAGCTTCCAAACAGAAACATGGTCTCTAACTTGATTGAATTGATGACATATAGTGGCAACACCTCAATCTTGTCAAGGGTTACCTTATAATCAATAAAAGTAGATTGGGACTTCGATTTAGTAGGAAATAACACCTACATCTATCTCGCCTATGATGTTCATCCTCGCTTGCAACAGTCTACCTTATTGTAGACATAGGATAGGATTAATTCTTCAATAAAGTATCCAGGAATCAATCTCCAGCAAAAATACATCAAGCTACGATGATCCTCAATGCCTATTGAGTACAAAAAAAATAGATCAAATGAAATGCATAGATAGCTATGTACTTGCTTATACCAAGTTAAACATAAAGGAACTACTCTTTTATTATTAGAGTAAGAAGTAGTTATTTTTACTCTAATAATAAAAGAGTAGTTCCTTTATGTTTAATAGATCAAAAGAGATTAATGCAAGCCACCAACCTATTAAAGAAGGGCCAATAAATTTCACTTCCTCACCATCAACTAATTTAGTTTATTTTTTCAAAGACTAAAAGTCAAGAAAACAGAAAATAAAACAAATTGTCTTCAAAACAATAATAAAAAGGCAAGGTATTTTTAAGCCAAAAGGAGGGTCTTTGAACATGCCTTATCATTTTGTCAAGATGCCAGAAATATTCTAATTTTGAATCATAGATACCAGAATACTCAATGTACAATTTCTAAAATCTCTTAAAAAAGCATGTTATACATGCATGGTAAGCAATTATTAGTTTCAACAAATGCAATCACCAAATTAATTCTGAAACATATCAAAAAGCTTTATCTTCTGACATCAAAAGAAATAATAAGCCGACAAACAAATTCATAGTCTGCAGTAGACAAAATAATATTAAAAAAAAAAAAGAAAACCCAAAATTTGAACAAATAATGAGAAACTCAAAAGAAGTGAATTACAAAATTGCAAAACCGCCATCCGCAAAACTAGCAGTCATTCATGCAGAATATTTTTAGCTAATTAGTACTTGTAGACTCAAAACAATGCACATATAAATCGTATATCCCAGAAAATTTATATTAAGTATTTTGTAGACAAAAACAATGCCAAGGTCGGTAACCACCTACAAAAGGATAAAGCTGTTTATTATGGTGAATACGATTATGGCGAGCATATACTGCAAGTATCCGACGGAGGGAAATTCTGCCTTCTAGACCATTATCCAAAGTTGCACCAGCAAGTTGAAAGATTTGAATGACATAACTCTAAGACCCATGCATCTAATGATCTTCACAAAACGAATGAGATTCTTTTGAAGTCGAAATACTGGTAATTCACTCAATAGTTTGTTGTTTTTTTTTCTACTGAGGTTTTGTACATCAAATTAAATATAGTTAAATACAATTCATATAATTTATAAATGATAGTTGGGGTGACCTACGTTGAAAATTAAAGAATCATCAAGCACCTTAGGAGCAGAGTATGCTAAACTGCCTAAACATTGACATTGTCAACAGAAACTGTAGCAAAAAATAGAGGTAAGCAAGATTTTGAAGCGTATAACATGTTCAGATTCGACTAAAATGAAAGGTAAAAAGATTAACTTTTAAGAGCAAGTTAAAATATTCTATATATTATTTCAGCCAGAAGAATATTAACGAGGAAAATAATCTTTTACATAACAAATTGTATGAAAAGACCGAAATGAAGCGAAATTTTGCACACAAGTCCAAATACACATAAAAAAAATTAAGCATTGCCCAAAAAAGCATTAATTATTGCAAGTCTTCAAAAATTATGCCAAATGACATGAAACCAAAAATAAAGGAAAGATCAAAGAAAACAACATGTGCACCTGTTTCTTCCTTAAATGATTTTATTTTTTCAAAATCAAGAAACCAACTCTAACCAAATTTCAAGGTTCAACAATAAGAATCAAATCATAATCACCAAATTTTCGTGAAATATTATCCTTATACATATCCGAGATAAACATGTAGGTCTCTGTACCTCGTAGACCATGCCAATTTAAGGCAGATCAAATTCAACTAACGAATATAAAAAAAACCAATAGATATTGCAGATCAAATTCAACTAAAGGATACAAAAATATTTTACAAAAGACAACAAGTAATTACTATCTAAAACTCACATATATACATAACAATTAACTCCATTGTTCATTTTTATTTTTTATTTTATAACTATAAAAAAAATCTTAAAACAAACTTACTGTAAAAGTCTTTCAATGAGTTTTGTGAGATATACCTTATCTGTGATGCTTAAAAACTCGAGCAAGGCTTTATGAATGATGGAGTGATCAACTATTCCTTTCTCCAGGACTGGCTGAAGCACATAAACAGACAAATTGTTTACCACAAGCACTATATTTTCTGGAGTCTAAACCTCCATAATAACCATTTCATTCATCTTATGTCAAAGTTTTTTCAAATTGTAATGCCATACAACCATTTCATTCATCTTATGTCAAAGTTTTTTCACAAGCCCCTATACAATCATACTTTTATTACAGATTTTGCAACGTTTAGTGCATAAAGAATTGTTATTCTTAGCCCTTTGCAATTGAAATTTTAAATTTCTTAATTCCATTTATCAAATTTTGATTTCATTATTAACTTGGTGTACCAAGAAGATTAAAAAAATGATGGACTGCAAAAAAACTGTTGCAATAAATTGGAATTAATGAAACTCATTTGTTCTCTTTCATATTCGCCAAATCCTTGAACAATTGGAGCTTAGTAGGATAGAGTTCCATCAAAAGCTCTCATTTATGAGTTGCATTTCTCATTTGATATGCATGCTCAACAACTAAAAAAAACATGTAAACAAAAACATCCTTAAAAGCAAACGATATCTCCAACACCAAAATAAGTCATTTCTCTTTGCAAAAATAAGTCAAACTCATAGCATTTCCAACATAAACAAGAAAGTAATGATTAAGAACACTCACAGTGAAGCAAATGTTTAGAAATAGTTTCATTAGACATGAACTCAGCAACTAAAATTCTCTCTTCACCATCACAACAACACCCAATTAGTTTGTCAATTTTTCACTTCTTAACAGCTCCATTGTTCCAACTTTCTCTTGCATTTCAAATCATTCAAATCAAACAGCCAATAAATTGATATTGGGAAATTCCACGTGGTAACCCTAAGGTTTTGGGTTTTCCACGTGGCAACCAAAACTTTTAAAAAATCCACATGGTAACCCTGAGGTTTACCAAATTGTTTCGACATGACCTTTTTGCACATAAAACGTTAGCATAACGTTAGGAAACATTAATTTTGAAGCTTTAAGGTTATTGTACGCCTATATATGCAACTCAACATTTTAAATGGCATCAGTTTCAACCAATTTCCCCAAAAGATATACCCAAACTCTACAATCTTTGAATTGAGAGGAAAAAATTATGATTTGGATGAAAAATGGTAGATTTGAGGTTTAAATTTTTGGAAAAAGGTTCAAACTGATGGCATTTGAAATGATGAGTAGTATAAATATGCATACAACAACCATAAAGCTTCAAAATTAACATTTGCTAACGTTTTTATATGCAAAAAGGTCATGATGGAACATTTACGTAAACCTCAGGGTTACCGCGTGGATTTTTTAAAAGTTTTGGTTACCACGTGGAAAACCCAAAACCTCGGGGTTACCACGTGGAATTTCCCATTGATATTTTATAATCATTAATTAATTGACTAACAACCTCTTAAAGTTGTTTAGATCTTCAAAAAAAAGTTGTTTAAGTTGTTGAAGCAGTTGAAGCAGTATGATGATGAACAAAATGTAATTAATCATAGCTTCAAATATATTTAACATAACAAAATTCCTGATTTTTTTCAACTAAAACTTAATTAAAAGAACCAAACAAAGATAATTTGACATAAACCCAAAAAATAATGAAGAACAAAAAAATGACTTAACAAAATCCTAAAAAATCTGAGGATAATCAGATTGCGGTTCTCATCTCTCAAATGTAATTTGTATACATCAGTATTACTAATACAAGAGATTTTGCTTCATTATATAGAGAAGAAATCGAACAAGAATAAACACCTAAGACCAAACTCTAATAATCCAAATCACGCCTCAAAGCAAGCCAAAAATCTCCCAATTTAGCATTATAATTTCTATCAAGTATCACATTATAATATCTATTAAGTAACACATTAGCCGATTTAAAATCTCTTGAGAGTATGGGACCAAGAGAGGAAATGGCCAATTTAATATCCAAGACATTTGAAAATTTTACATAGCTCTATCTTGTTGAAAGATGCATTATTAATGAACATACGCAGCAATCAAATTATAAACGTCACAAATCACAATCAAATTGATCTAGAGAGATTTTAAAGGAATCAGGTATACATAGTCTAGCTTCTGTACAGAGTCTAACAAAGTTGTAAGAGCTATTGAAGCTTACGAATAATTATCCCATGAATAGTCTAACCGGGGTATCAAAAATGACCCAAAAAACATAAGAAATAAAATCAACATTGTTCGTATTATTACCAATTAAAGTTGCCATATATTACAATCAACCATCAATGGATTAAAATTTCACATATGAAGACGAAATCAAAACCCTGGAATCATCAATCACCAACAAAAAAAAAATTGATAACAAAAGCAAAAAATATCAATAAGAAAAAGGTATATAGTCGAGCAGATAAATTAAGCAATTAACTTATTAATAATACCCACCTTCAAAATTTAAAGAAAAAAAATTACTCCTATCGATTCAATTAATTAAAGATGAAAACTTTCACACATTATGACCAAATATGCACTAAGTCTGATTACCAAGACTAAAAAATAGTAGTAGATGATCATAACTTTGTTTGTGAGAATTCTACAGCACACGCAATATCACAAGTATTCCCCCATTTAACTAAATTGTTGAAAGTATAAACTATCCAAGATAATCTATATGATCCAATGAAAGATTAGTATTAAAAACAAATGTGAAGAAAAATGTGAGAAAACGCCAATCAAAATTGAACTACATCAGAGGTCTGCATATGACACCCTTATTTTTGCAACTTTTATGGATGAGTGAAGTAAAAAGTTGAGGTAATGATCTTATGTGTAGGCAAAGTTGTATTGAATGAAGTGTGGGATCCACACTATCCTGGAGCTACGAACACAAGCAAATCTATCTATTTTTGCCAAGCTAAAGAAAACCAAGAATTTCGAAGTAGAGAAAATACCAATAAAAATAAGGATCAAATCATTTAAAAATTATAAGCATATGAAAAATGATAACGCTCAAGAGCTAACTATAATGATAAAATAAAATTCATAATAGAACATTAGATAAGTAAAAAAAATTTTAAAAAAATTGTCTATCAGCTTCATCAACTTAGCATTAAATAGCTTCTTATAGTCTGCTTTAGCACTATATAGCATTTTTCATCAAAAAAGGTTGTAACATTGATAAATTTGATTATTTGGACAAAGCTCTTAGCGTTATATAGCATTAAACAGCTTCTTGTAATCGGTTACCAACAAATGCCGATTAGACAAAGCGAAAAGAAGAAACAAGAGTATTGTTATGTGTTCCTTTTTGGGAGGTAAAAAAACAGTGTCAATAATCTCATTATAATCAACATTATCTAGTGAAAAAGAAATAAAAAGTCAGGTAATCAGGAAGTTATGGAGATGCATATGTTAAGAATATAGATCCTTCGTTACATATTACTTGTACCAAACAAATTTGTGTACTATTTATCTATCTATGGTAATTTACATATTTCGACTATCATCTGAGAAAAAACATCGTCATGTGAGATCTTGTGTTATTAGTCTCGTCACATATTTTCATAATATCAATCTTTTATAATTTTAGTTATGTATAGCTCTAGATATAAACGATCCGACAAACGCATTGGATTGTACAAAAATGTGCTTGGTGATAGTATTTTGGAACGGAAGAAGTAAAAAATACGTAGTTGTTGAAGGATATATATTGTTCTTAATTATAAGATTCACATGAAAGCTGAAAATGTGGCAAATCCATGACAAGATAAAGAAAACAAGTTATGTTAGTTTAGACAAGTTCCCATATTGAGAGTTGTTCCAAAAACTTTGATGGTCAACAATCTCTTTCTCACATGATACAACAAAAAGAAGGGAAAGAAGTGGTGCAAATCCAACTTCATACCCAGAGTTGTCCATCTTTTAGTAATTTAATAACAACAAATTCAGAATAAAAAGTTTGATATCTACTAATACCTGTGTACTACACCTTGACTAAGATGTGCTGCACTATTGAAGTAGTCTTTTTCTCCTTCATGGGCACATCCCTAAATGTGTCTGATGAAAATCGGAATTTCGCAATTAGAATAATCTCATTTTCAGCTTATACTTGTTATTAAACCTCAGAATACTCAACAAAAAAGAAGGTATAATGAGAGCTAAAAAACACTATTCCATAAAAAGTAGGCTATGATTTGAGTTGTAATCAACACCTGCATTGAAATTGTATATAAAATCTAGGAAAGACTTGGTAATTGTTTTTTTTAGCAAACTAACCCTAAAATCATGCATATACACGAACCCAATTGAAAAATAAACACAGAAATTAGATCAAAAAATTCACAATTAAACCACAAAATTATAAGTAATGTAAAATATTCAACTCTCAATTCCAATTGATGAACAAAGCACAAATGCAATGTACGCATATACCCAATTAGAATTAAAAAACCAGAAATCAGATAAAAAAAATTCACAACTACAATGTAAGCATATACCCAATTGAAATTAAAAACTCAGAAATCAAATCAAAAAATTCCCAACTGCAATTTAAGCATATACCCAATTGAAATTAAAAACCCAGAAATCAGATAAAAAATTTCACAATTAAACAACAAAATCATAAGTAATGTAAAATAATCAACTCTAAATTCCAACTGATGAACAAAGCACAAATGCAGTGTATGCAAATTGAAACTAAAGATCCAAAAACTAAAAGCTAACTTACACGTATGAAGACAAAGGGAGATGGAACCCAGAAATTGAAGTATGAAAGCACATATCTGTTGCAACTTCAAATGAAAACGAGACCAAAAAAATTGGAAAAAAACGCACCTTAACATCAGTAATGAACGATCGAAAGAGCGAAAGAGGAAACATGGAAAAGGAACTTACCTAAAGATCAATGATGAACAACCGAAAAAACTATTGAGGAAGGAGAAAATTGTGTTCTGGGAAGAAGTAGGGCTTTAAGAGAGAGAAAATGACTGAATAGAGAACACCAAAAAGAAAATGAGAAAGAAAGTGAAAATGGAAGATGAAAAGGAAAGCGGAAAAGCAGAAGTAATACAGTGTTTTCACTGTTCATCGGGTGTATGATGAATAGTGTTATGGCTTTGCAAACGTTTTATATTTAATAGATAATAGATTAATAGATTAAAAGATTTTACAACTTTGTTAATATTTTTAAAAATTTCAACTCTAATTTTAATTGTAATATAGCTGTATTATGGGAACTAGATGGAAAAATTGAACTAGATGGAAAATTTGCCAATTTTAGCTTGAAAAGGGGTTGATACACTACTCATATCAACAAGGTGCATCTTCTTTTCTAGGGAACCCATATGCTAAGAACTCCACAGTTAAGTGTGCTTGGTGGGGAGCAATCTTAGGATGGGTGACCTAATGGGAAGTTTTTCTGGGTTCGCACGAGTGAGGCCAAAGTGCGCTGGAAAGACTTGTGTTGGTCTGTGGGACTAGTCTACAGTCTCCATTAGTAGTCACCGGTTGTCCGATGGGCCGAAGTGTTACAAATGGTATCAGATAGGGGCGTTCAAAATTACCCGACCCGCCCGACCCGACCCGCTGACCCGCCGACCCGCCTCATAAATGGCGGGTCAAAAACTAAAAAAAATTCAAAGTTCTGGGTCGGGTCATGGGCCGATAATTTATTGACCCGGGTACCCGTTTGACCCGGATAGCTTATAATCATATACTTTTTTTTCACTTCAATCTTTCATCCAAACACCTAAAGATATGTTTCTTTTTTCGTTTTTTCTGTTTTTGGTTTATTAATTTTTTTTTCGTAGGTTGATTTTGTTCGAATTTCTGATTTTTTTGTTTTTGCTGTTCGAATTTATCTGTTTTTATTGATTCATGATTGTTATTGTCGATTAAAGTTGAAGGCAAATCCCATTTTCATTGAAGATGTGATTTTAAAGTTGACATTGTTAACGAAAGAGGTTATAAACTCATACTAAACTATTGTAATTTTTATTAGAAAGTGGAACTTTGAGATTATGTAGGTTAATGAATATCAGGACACATGAATGATAGACTGTGGTTGTAGGCTTGATTTTGGTATTTGTTGTTGGAATTTTTCTGTTTTTGGTATTTGCTGTTGGAATTTCTGATTTTTTTTTGTCTATTTATTTTTCTGCCTTTCATTAGCTTATTTTTTTTTTTTGAAGATTTCATTAGCCTCATTTTTGTACTAGTATTTGAATTTTGATGAATTATTTTGTTCGAGTTTAAAAAATTAGAAAAGTAATTTTAAAATCTAAAATTCAAGCTTGATCAATACGAATTAGAAAAATTTAAACCTAAGTATAGCCTAATATCTACTCGAAATTCGATCTTAAAAATAATAAATAAATTTGAAAAATCACCAAAAATAATAACCGGGTACCCGGTGTCCCGACCCGTTTTATCCGGGTACCCGCTAACCGGGTACCCGCATTAAATGGGCCGGGACACGGGCCGCGAATTTAGGTACCCGGCTAACCGGGTACCCGACTTTCCGGGTACCCGTTTAGCCGGGTACCCGGTTATGAACACCCCTAGTATCAGAGCAACCTTGCGACCGTGGCTGATTGTGTGTTCAGTGCACCTAGCGGGGGAAAAGATCCTGAAATGATGGTCCAACGAGGACGTTGTATTACTAAGTGGGGGTGAGTGTGATACCCTAGATTTAGCTTGAAAAGGGGTTGATAGACTACTTATATAAAACAAGGTACATCTTCTTTTCATGGGAGCACATTTGCTAAGAACTCCACAGTTAAGCGTGCTTGGTGGGGAGCAATCTTAGGATGGGTGACCTACTAGGAAGTTTTCTCGGGTGCGCACAAGTGAGGCCAAAGTGCGATGGAAAGACTTGTGTTGGTCTGTGGGGTAAGCTCGAGCTAATTGCTCCATCTCCCAACGACAATTCATAGGAATGAAACGTGCCGATTTAGTCAAACGATCAACTATGACCCACAAAGCATCATTACATGCCTTCGTTCGAGGTAAACCCACAATAAAATCCATAGAAATATAGTCTCATTTCCACACTGGTAACTCTAAAGGGTGTAGTAAACCTCATAGTCATTTATGCTCGCTTTTAACCTTCTGATAGGTCAAATAATGCGAGACATATTCTGCTATATCTTAATTCATTCCCGACCACCAAAATATTAACTTAAGATCTTAATACATCTTGTCACCGCCCGGATGGACTGAAAATTTTGCACAATGCGCTTCATCCAAGATGCGCTCTTTCAAAGATTCTTCCCTCGCGGGAAAACACCAATGACCGTTAAACCTCAAGCTTCCATCTTCGTGAACAAAGAATCCCTCCGCTTTTCCTTCCCGAGCATGTTCCTTTAATTTCAACAGCTTCCGGTCTTTATCCTGGGAATTCAAAATCTCTTCGAAGAATGAAGGCCGAATAGCCAAGGCACACAGACATTCCTTTTTTTTCACCCGTACACACCACTTCAAAATTCAACCTAGCAAAATCCCGATGCAACTCTTTAACTCCACCCAAGGCAGACAGTGAGTAATTAGACTTCCTACTCAACGCATCGGGTACAAAGTTCGCCCGCCCCTCGTTATACATGAACTCTAAGTCTTAATCTGCCATCAACTCTAAACATCGACATTGTCGCATGTTTAAGTCGGATTGAGTATAGAGGTACTTAAACTTTCATTATCAGTGTAAATTCTACATTTAACTCCATACAAGTAATGCCTCCATAATTTGATTGGAAAAACTATTGCAGCCAACTCCAGATCATGAGTAGGATAATTAACCTCATGTACCTTCAATTGTCGTGATGCGTAAGCAATTACCTTACGCTTCTGCATCAAAACACAACACAACCCTTTCTTCGATGCGTCACTGTACATAGTATAATCTAACTTAGGGTCAAGTAGATTAAGAATAAGAGCCGTAATTAGTCTTTCTTTCAATGTCATGAAGGCCTGTTCACATTTGTGAGCCCACTCAAACGTCTTATCTTTCTTCATCAACGAAGTCATAGGCCGAGCGATTCGTGAGAAATCCTTGACAAACGACGGTAATACCCAACTAACCCTAAGAAACTTCGTATTGCGGTGACACTCTTTGGTGACGACCAGTTTCGAACTGCCTCTATTTTCGTCGAATCCACCGAAACACCCTCCTTAGAAACAAAATGGCCCGTCATTGTGAGTTTTGAGCTTGATGACACTTCTTTGGAAAAATTGCTTGCTTTACTTAACAAATATAGAAGTGTCATTGGGTACTCACTTGACGATATTAAATGAATTAGTCTGAGGCTTGTCATACATAGGATCCAGTTGGATGATGAGCATTTCTCCTCTATTGAACCTTAGAGGAGGTTGAACCCTAACATGAAGGAGGTGGTTAAAGAAGAAATTCTTAAACTCCTTAAGGCCGGCATCATCTACTCGATTTCTTACAGTAGGTGGGTTAGCCGTGTTCATGTGGTTCCCACGAAGGGAGAAATGACCATCATCGAGAATGACAAAGGTGAAATGATCCCCACTAGAACCACCACTAGGTGGAGAGTTTGCATTGATTACCGTAGGGTAAACAAAGCCACGAGGAAAGATCATTTCCCTTTGCCATTCATTGATGAGATGCTTGAGAGATTAGCAAGGCACAAATACTTTTACTTTTTGGATGGTTATTCGGGTTTTTTCAAATACCCATTCACCCAGATGACCAATAAAAAACGACATTTACTTGTCCTTTTGGGACCTTGCCTATAGAAGGATGCTCTTTGGATTGTGTAATGCACCATCTACTTTCCAAAGGTGCATGTCTTTTATCTTTTCTGATATGTTAGAGGATTTTATGGAAGTTTTCATGGATGATTTTTCTGTGGGGGGGCTCGTCTTTTGATACCTATTTGGTTCACCTTGAAAAAGTTTTGAAAAGGTGTCAAGAGACGAAACTCGTCTTGAATTGGGAGAAATGCCACTTTATGGTGCAAGAGGGAATAGTCCTTGGCAATAAAGTGTCCTCTCGTGGCATCGAAGCAGATCCCACCAAGATTGATGTTATTGGAAACCTCCCCGTACCTACCACGGTCATAGGGGTTAGGTCTTTCCTTGGGCATGCGAGATTCTACAGACGACTCATCAAAAGATTTTCAACTATTGCCAAACCTTTGAATGAATTGCTTTAAAAAGAGGTTGAATTTCTCTTAAATGAACGTTTTCTCGATGCCTTCAATCATTTGAAGCAAGCCTTGATCTCTGCCTTTATCGTGCAAGCTTCTGATTGGAGCTTGCCCTTTGAACTAATGTGCGATACCAGTGATGTTTCTGTAGGTGCAGTGCTTGGACAAAAGAAGGAAGGCAAGCATCACCTCATATGCTATATTAGCAAGACACTAGATCAAACGCAAAGGAACTACACCACTATTGAAAAGGAGATGTTGGCGGTGGTTTATGCTTTTGAGAAACTGCGCCAATATCTCATATGTTCGAATTGCCACTTTGAGGCTTAAAAAATACATTGTATTGTTTAAGTAAGCAAGTTTAGTATTGGAGCTTGATTTCCACAAAATTATTATCTTCACCATTGTTAAGCAATACTTAAATCTATCATATTATCCATTATAATCATTAAACAACTCAGGACACAATTATTAATCATCATCATCATCATTTAAAATTCCTCTTCTTTAAAAGGACTAATCCATACTCTCTGTAATGTTGGACATTTAGTGTATAATAAATAATCCAGAGTATTTTATCACCAAGTACTACTAAGGTAGTGGGACAGTTTATAAGTCCGTAATATATCAATTAAAGCTATTCTAAATAGTGGGACAATATACGTATTAATTTACGTGGTCCAAAATAGGCATTATAAGATAACACAAGAGAACAAGGGGCACCAAGTCAGTGAGCTAAAGCCGACTCGGCGGTCCCCTTGGTATAGCTAAAGCCGAGTCGGCTTTAGCTCTCTGGAAAATGAGATTTTGGTCAGAGGGTTTGCGCCGAGTCGGCGCTCCTTCATGTGGCCTCGTCGCCGACTCGGCGCTAGGCTACTGGAAATGTTGGTTTTGGTCAGTGAGTAAGCGCCGAGTCGGCGCTCCCCCTTATGGGCTCGTCGCCGACTCGGCGGTCAGCATTTCAAAGTGACCGTTGCTTTTCTTCCCGTTTTCTTTGTGATTAATGCCTAGGATTCTTAATCTTCACTCATAATCTCTGATTTTATTGCTGAGAATTAAGAGTAATCATGCCCATGAATGCCTAAAAATAATGGCATTGATGTTTGATCATCAATATGATCTTTATGGGCATGATGCTAAAGGCTCCTCTATTTTAGTATAAATAGAGGACCTTGGGTGATAACTTTTCTTACACCTTTTCTCAATCTCTTAAGCTTTCTTCTCATTTGTTTTGTGCACTCAAGAGAGTAATTAACTTTTGTGTGCATTTTCCTTTGCTCATAATTCCATAAACACATTGCTATTACGTTATATTCCCTAAGTACTAAGGGCATATAAGAGTTGTTTGTATCTCATTGTGAATTTCCACTTCCAAACCCAAGTACCGTTGTGGGGGAAATATCACAAAAGGAAAGTGATCACACGCCTACAACTTGTATCAAGTTTCCGGGTAACATTTTGTGTTACAAACTTATCTTCACTTTCCTTAGCATTGTAATCTTGATTGTAATTTCATTTTTGTCATCTTAAAAGGGGTTTGAAACAAATTCCCGATTGTAATTTGTTTACATTATATACTCTTTGTAATAATCTTTTGTGATACCTTCACCGATGGCATCTATGAAGGATTTTACATCAAATTTTGCTAAGCTAGAAAAGTTTGTCGGCGTCGACTTTAGACGTTGGCAAAAGAAAATGATGTTCATGCTTACAACCTTGAATGTGGCTTATGTCATAAGCTCACCTAAACCGGACGTTGCTAAATCGGATGATCCGGAAACGGTGATACCGGAAACGGAAATTCTTGAACAAAATCGAAAGAGGTCTAAGTGGGAAAATGATGACTTCATTTGCCGGGGACATATCCTCAATGGTATGCAAGACGCGCTCTTTGACATCTACCAATACCATGAGTCCGCAAAGGAATTATGGGATGCTTTGGAGAATAAATATATGGCGGAGGATGCTAGCTCCAAAAAGTTTCTTGTAAGTAATTTTAATTCATACAAAATGGTAGAAGATCGCCCTATAATTGATCAATTTCATGAAATACAAAGAATGCATGCTAACTTAAAATTGCATAAAATTGAAATTGATGAGGTGTTTTTGGTATCTAGCATAATAGACAAATTGCCTCCTTCATGGAGGGATGTTAGACATGCTTTAAAGCATAAAAGAGAGGAGATTACACTCTCCGATCTTGGGCAACATATAATTGTTGAGTCTAGCATTCGGGTTCATGAGAACCGGAAGGATTATAATCCTAATGTACCAACAATTAACATGGTTGGGGAAGGGAAACCACAATCCCGTCCCGGAGATAAAAGAAAGAGGAATGACTCTTCAAAGGGGAAAGCTACTATTTCCAATACCGACAAGGTATGTTGGGAGTGTGGAAAGCCCGGGCACCGAAGGAAGAATTGCTTCGTTCTAAAGAACAAGCAAAAGAAAGCCAAGGGGAATGGTCAAGCTTCTACTAGCAAGGGACCATCCACTCAAGGTAATCTTGCATTTTTTGATGAAAATTCTAATATGAGTTTTTCTACTATGAATACTAATATTAGTGCTTTGCAGGATGATACCTTGGCTTGGTGGATCGATTCGGGGGCATCGAGACATGTTTGTAATTCTACGCAATGGTTCAAAACCTTTAACAAGGTTGTTGATGGGGAGCATCTCTACATGGGAAACAATGCACCTATCAAGGTCCAAGGCAAGGGACAAGTTGAATTATTGTTTACTTCGGGGAATCTTTTAGTTTTAAGAGATGTGTATTACACACCCGAAATAGGTAGAAATTTAGTCTCGGGTCCTATATTGAATCGATTAGGCTACAAACTAGTGTTTGAAGCCGATAGGTGTATTATCTCAAAGAATAATTTGTTTATTGGTAGGGCTTATCTATGTAATAGCTTATTTAAATTGTCTTTAGATTTAAATAAAAATTCTATATGTAATGTTTTGGTTGATAATAATAATGATGATTTGCACTACTTGTGGCATGTTAGACTAGGACACGTTAATTTTGATAAAGTTTCGTTTATGTCTAAACATGATTTAATTCCAATGTGCAATAAAATGTCTAAAAATTGCAAAACGTGCATGTTAAATAAGATCACTAGAACACCGTTTAAAAGTGTTGAAAGAAAAACCGAAATTTTGGAATTAATCCATAGTGATCTTTGTGATTTTCATAGTACGCCATCTTTGGGAAATAAAAAGTATGTCATAACTTTTATTGATGATTTCTCAAAGTTTTGTTATGTTTATCTTTTGCATACAAAAGATGAGGCTCTTGAACATTTTAAGATTTACAAACAAGAAGTAGAAATACAAATTGGTAGTAAACTTAAAAAAGTTAAGAACCGATAAAAGAGGTGAATATTATGATCCGCTTTATTTTAATTCAATGGGTATTATTCATGAAACTACCGCCGGTTATGCACCACAATCTAATGGTGTGGCGGAGAGGAAAAACCGTACTCTACAAGAGATGGTTAATTCAATGTTATCCTACTCAGGTTTGAGTGATGGATTTTGGGGTGAAGCAATGTTGACGGCTTGTCACATTCTTAACCGAGTTCCAATGAGAACGAATAAGGAAACTCCTTATGAACTTTGGTACAAAAAGAAACCAAACTTAAGTTATCTTAAGGTTTGGGGTTGTAGGGCCATTGTAAGAGTGCCCGGCAACAAAAAAAAGAAGCTCGGTGAACGTGGGCTTGAGTGCATCTTTATAGGCTATGCTATTCATAGCAAAACCTATAGGTTCTATGTTATAGAACAAAATGACTATATATCGATTCATTCGATTATAGAGTCAAGAGATGCCATTTTTGATGAAAATATATTTTCATCATTGAGTAGACAAAGAAATCTACAAAGTTGTACCAATGAAAGTGTTGATGATAGTCAACAAAGTTCACTTCTAGATGTTGATGAAAGTCAACAAATAGATGAACTTGATTTAGTTGATCCTATTCCTAAACGGAGTAAGAGACAACGGAAAGCGAAGAGCTTTGGACCGGATTTCCAAGTATACTTGGTTGAAGGTGATAGAAGTGAAGTATCTTCTAGCGTTCCATATTTATATAATGTGGAAGGTGACCCATTGACTTATAGCGATGCTATAGCATCACATGATAGCGC
Organism: Amaranthus palmeri; assembly: GCA_019776075.1. Taxonomy (NCBI): domain Eukaryota; kingdom Viridiplantae; phylum Streptophyta; class Magnoliopsida; order Caryophyllales; family Amaranthaceae; genus Amaranthus; species Amaranthus palmeri. The sequence goes on from JAAKBH010000077.1 coordinate 438,659, forward strand.
CTTTTGGAAAGAAGCTATCGATGATGAGATGCAATCCATCATGGGAAATAACACTTGGGTGTTAGTGGATCTTCCTCCGACTTGTAAACCAATCGGTTGCAAGTGGATTTTCAGAAAGAAAATGAAGATCGACGGTACTATTGATAAATTCAAAGCCCGTTTAGTGGCACAAGGCTTTAGACAAAAGCACGGTATCGATCATTTCGATACATATGCACCGGTTGCAAGAATAACCACTATCCGGTTATTGGTAGCGTTAGCTACGGTCTATCATCTAGAAATACATCAAATGGATGTTAAAACCGCATTTCTATATGGGGAATTAGATGAGGAAGTCTATATGAAACAACCCGAAGGGTTTGTTTTGAAAGGACAAGAGCAAAAGGTGTGTAAACTTGTCAAGTCTTTGTATGGACTTAAACAAGCACCTAAGCAGTGGCATCAAAAATTTGATGAAACTATTTTGTCCTTTGGATTCAAGTTGAATCAAGCCGATAAGTGCTGATATAGCAAGTTTGATAGCCATGGTAATGGCGTTATCATTTGCCTATACGTTGATGACATGCTTATCTTTGGAACTTGTAAAGCACAAGTCCAAGAGACAAAAGACTTTTTGTCTAGATCCTTTCAGATGAAGGATATGGGGGAGGCTGATGTGATCTTAGGCATTAAGATCATAAGGCAAGGGAATCGTATTAAGTTGAGTCAGGCTCACTATGTTGAGAAGATACTTAAGCGGTTTAATATGCTTGATAAAGCGCCGGTCTCTACTCCCATGGAAGCGGGTAAGAAGTTTACGAAACATACCGGTCAACCAATTTCACAATTGGAGTATTCAAAGGTCATAGGATCTTTGATGTATGCTATGACTAGTACTAGGCCTGACATAGCATTTGCGGTGGGTAAACTTAGTAGATTTACTAGTAACCCAGGTCCCCATCATTGGATGGCGATAAGGAGAGTATTAAGATACTTGTTGCGTACCAAGGATTATGGTATCGCGTATAGCGGGGAACCTCCTATTCTAGAAGGTTATTCTGACGCTAGTTGGATCACTAATGAAGAAGATAACTCTTCTGCTAGTGGATGGGTGTTTGTTTATGGGGGAGGTGCCATTTCTTGGTCTTCTAAGAAACAAACATGTATTGCCGACTCTACCATGTCAGCTGAGTTTATCGCTTTAGCTTCAGCTGCTAGTGAAGCAGAGTGGTTGAGGAATCTCATGTTTGAGATACCTTTGTTACCTAAGCCAATTTCACCGGTGGCAATTCATGCGGATTGCATGACGGCTTTAGGTAGAGCGTATAGTCAAGTTTATAATGGTAAGTCTCGTCATATTGCTCTTAGGCATAGCCTTGTGCAAGGACTTATCATTAACGGGGTCATAACTTTTGACTATGTGAACACTAAGTTCAATGTGGCAGATTCGTTTACGAAAGCCATGAATAGAGACTCAATTGAGAAAGCCTCAGTTGAGATCGGTTTATGTCAGTAAAATCATTTGGGAAAGCCCAATTCACGCATGAGTAACATCGTGTCTGAATTCAATGTGGTAAAGTCCTCTTGGTTTTTGTTAAAGCAACATAATGACCCATAGTTGCTTTTTGTACCGTGATGGAATAAGGTAGTCGTCTTGAAAGTTCTCAAGATCAAGAGTTGAAGAGCTCTTGGTGTTATATCCACGTCACGGGGATATGTTTTATACGTAATGAGAACCTACCTATATAAGTTTGAAGTGCGGCCGCTTCAAGTAGTCAAGATTGGCATAATGACTATGATAAACTTATGAATAAGATACGGACACGGCCTTATAATGTGTCAAGTTAATAACTTTGTGTTATTTGTTTTGTGTGTACTACATCTTCAAGTGGTCGGAAGGGTCATTTGATTCAATTCCTTATGGAAATCAATTCTGGCTCGATCACTTGTTAAGTGTGTTGTACTAGGCGTTAATTCAATCCGTAGGGATATTAGCGTTGATGCATGAAATGCATTATGAGTTTTGGTAAATGAGAAGCTTATTATACCCAAAATGGGGGAGAATTGTTGGACATTTAGTGTATAATAAATAATCCTGAGTATTTTATCACCAAGTACTACTAAGGTAGTGGGACAGTTTATAAGTCCGTAATATATCAATTAAAGCTATTCTAAATAGTGGGACAATATACGTATTAATTTACGTGGTCCAAAATAGGCATTATAAGATAACACAAGAGAACAAGGGGCACCAAGTCAGTGAGCTAAAGCCGACTCGGCGGTCCCCTTGGTATAGCTAAAGCCGAGTCGGCTTTAGCTCTCTGGAAAATGAGATTTTGGTCAGAGGGTTTGCGCCGAGTCGGCGCTCCTTCATGTGGCCTCGTCGCCGACTCGGCGCTAGGCTACTGGAAATGTTGGTTTTGGTCAGTGAGTAAGCGCCGAGTCGGCGCTCCCCCTTATGGGCTCGTCGCCGACTCGGCGGTCAGCATTTCAAAGTGACCGTTGCTTTTCTTCCCGTTTTCTTTGTGATTAATGCCTAGGATTCTTAATCTTCACTCATAATCTCTGATTTTATTGCTGAGAATTAAGAGTAATCATGCCCATGAATGCCTAAAAATAATGGCATTGATGTTTGATCATCAATATGATCTTTATGGGCATGATGCTAAAGGCTCCTCTATTTTAGTATAAATAGAGGACCTTGGGTGATAACTTTTCTTACACCTTTTCTCAATCTCTTAAGCTTTCTTCTCATTTGTTTTGTGCACTCAAGAGAGTAATTAACTTTTGTGTGCATTTTCCTTTGCTCATAATTCCATAAACACATTGCTATTACGTTATATTCCCTAAGTACTAAGGGCATATAAGAGTTGTTTGTATCTCATTGTGAATTTCCACTTCCAAACCCAAGTACCGTTGTGGGGGAAATATCACAAAAGGAAAGTGATCACACGCCTACAACTTGTATCAAGTTTCCGGGTAACATTTTGTGTTACAAACTTATCTTCACTTTCCTTAGCATTGTAATCTTGATTGTAATTTCATTTTTGTCATCTTAAAAGGGGTTTGAAACAAATTCCCGATTGTAATTTGTTTACATTATATACTCTTTGTAATATGTAATAAACCTTAAGATCATCCATTAACGCCCAGTACTAGTCTTTATGGACCTTAGATAGGCAGCAAAGACGACGGAGATTAATTCTAGTAATACTCTACTGCCACATTTTGACACCATGATTACTATAATAGACCTCGATTAACAAACGCGGTTTCAATTGGTTTTCGATGATTGTGCTACTAAGAATGTTGTTCATTAGTCACCTTTCTTTTCCTATATTTTTTTTATTTTCTTATTGGTTCTGACTTATATCCTCTTCTCCTTCTTAAATTGACTGTGTTCATCAACTTCATCTCCCAACAAATTCTTACTGGTTTTGATTATGTTCTCTATTCTATATAGTGTTTGATTTCGATGTTTTATTTTATTTTTTTTTATTTTGTGAGATGGATTTTAGAAAGTGTTTTGCAAGACAAAGATAAATATGTTTGGTTTTAATTGACTATTGTTTTAATGTAAAGAAGAGGTGGACTTGAATTTTAGAGCTAGGTCGCATGGAAGATCTTCTGTCATTTAAATAAGCAAAATATAGTAATTTTTATGGTAATTTTTCCTTATTTTTATTCTATTATTATTCACTCTTATGTTAAATATCGAAACTAATGGCATTAAATATTTTGTTTCTACTATTTTGTAAATTGTCGCTTTAGTTATTGCAAAAAAAAAAAAAAAAACTAATGTGAGCGATAGAAATGGAAAAGTATCAAATTTACTTTTACATTTCTATGCTCACATTAGTTTTTTTCTTTTCACTAATTAAGCAACAATTTACAAAATAATAGAATAAAAATATTCAATGCAATTAGTTTCACTATGATGGCTATCCCCACCTTACATTTTACTCTAGCTAACTTCTTTTTATTGCTTTTTATTTTTTATTTTGTTATTTATTTTACAGGCCCGGCTACCAGAAGGAGCACCCTGAGCAACCGCTCAGGGCTTCATTCTATTAGGGGTCTTACTTGAAATATTTAAGATTCCGATCACAAGAAACATTATGTATTGTACGAAAAAGGTTTTATTTGACAGTGAGGGAGAAGAAGGGAGAATCGGGGAATAATCGTTTCAAACATTCTTGAACACACTTGATCTTGAATCCATTGTGGAGTAATGTACAGTGGTGAACATAGTAAAAAAGGAGTATACGTGAGGAAGGCGAGAGACAATGGAGGGAGATTGACAGAGTGAAATTCAAGATGCTAAGATAAGAACATAGTGTTTTTGTCACTTTTTAGACAAATTTTTTATTAAGATTGTCTCATTGCGAAATGGTTTAATATGAGCGGACTTAAAATTTAGTTTATTTAAAAAATCACTTTTCTTTTACTTAATTATTTTTTTCTAAAAAGTCATTAAATAGAGATTAGTTGTTTTCGTTGTCTTTTAAGTTTGTCGTTTAATAAATCAATTATTTAGGAAGATGTTGGGTAAAATTAGATTTTGACTATTGGCGATTTATTAAAACAAAAATGGGCAACTTAGCTGACATTATAATTTAATTTCCACAACAAGTTTTTTTTTCTAAGAAATTATTTACTTCATAAAATTAGTAGGAAGCACATTTTCATAATTGGTTAACAACTTGGTAATTACAATGGACATATAATATAATAATTTCTAATATAATATGATTAAACTATCACAAGTTATAGGACTTAACTTTCTATAAATATAAGAATTTACCAACTACAACCTCTAAGTTTACTCAGTTTCAAACAAACAGCCGCAAACTTTATTTTTTACCAAATACAACCTCCAACTTAACAAACATGACATCAAGACAGCCAAAACACCCCATTTTAACCCCATTTTTTACCCTTTTTTTTGCTGTTTTGGCTGTCTCGATGTCATGTTTGGTAAGTTGGAGGCTGTAGTTAGTAAAAAACAAAGTTTACGGCTGTTTATTTGAAATTGAGTAAACTTAGAGGCTCTAGTTGGTAAATAAGGCTAAATATAAGGTACAAAATTGATTTTCATCAACCATATACTCCCTCCGGTCCAGTTTACTTGTCCCATTTGACCAAACACGGATATTAAGGTAGTAGTGGGGTTCATTGGAAAAGGTAGTAGTTGAGTATTTTAATTGATTAAATTAATTGTAAAGGTGGTAGTGGAGTATTGGAAATTGGAAAAGTGGGGGTATTTAGGTAAAAAAAGGATAGCCAAAAAAAATGAGACAAGTAATGAGGAATTGCCAAAAAGGGGTATATAATTTTATTTGATTTAATGTACAGTTTTCTCTAAAAAAATGCAACAAAACAATTTCTTAGTAAAATTAAGTTTCTCATACAAAAAAAATAAAAGAAAAAAACCATTAGAAAACAAGAGAGAAAAAGCCAGGTCATCAATCTTGTGATATGGTCTGAAAGCAATTATAACGGTCCGATCTAAAATTTCGGATCTAATTAGAAAAAGGCAACATCTAATTTATATACACATGAATTTCCATACATATCAGTTCACTATCCATAAATATTTTTTCCCTTTTTCCAATTTCCAATAACACAACTTCTCTTCAATTATTTTTTATTTTTTTTTTTTTTTACTTTTTCTTTAATTACCCTTCTGCCATTTCCGTTCCCATTTTCCAACCCGTAAATCAAAAACCCCCAATTTTATCTCCATTTCTTCAAAAAAAACCTAAAAATAAACATTATCGATTTGGAATTTCATAGAAAATTCAGTAAAATTCTAATTTTCGGAGGATTTCCCGAAAATCTCTCATTATCTTACCTCCATGGAACCACACCACCATGCTCAGAGTTTTCTTGCTCAGTTTCCGACACCTACTGATGTTCACTCTTCCCCTGTCGCCAACGCCACCCCGACTCAGCCTCAACCTACTGCTACTCACCCATCTTATGCCGAGGTTATTTTTTATTTTCTGAAAAAACCAGATCCAAATATATTTATATATTTTTACTTTTAATTTCTGGGTTTTAATTTAATTCTAACTATTTTTGTTGGATTTTAGATGATATCGGAAGCTATAAACTGGGATAGTTCGCAGGGGAAAGCTGGGGGATCGAGCAAGAGAGCAATTGCCAAGTATATAGACAGAGTTTATACTAATCTACCACCAACTCACTCCGCTTTGTTGACTCATCACTTGAAAAGGCTGAAGAATTTGGGTCAACTTGTTATGATTAAAAATTCTTATCAGCTACCTGTTAGAGCTGCTTCTCCTGTTAATACTACTGCATCTGCATCTGCATCTGATCCTCCTAGATCTGCTGCTCCTCCACCTCTTGATACTCAAGCTCCTACCGCTATACCTAAAAAAAGGGCTGGTCGTCCTCCTAAGACCAAAACAGAACCCCAGATTGTGTCTGGTTTTTCTCCTACTCAGCCACCTTCTTCAGCCCAACAGGGTGGTTCTGTTGGGGTTGCTACTAATGGGCCTTCTTCTGGTAAGAGGCCTCGTGGTAGACCACCTAAACAACAACAGCAACAAGTTTCTGAAGTGCCTTTTGTTCAGCCAATTTCACAAACCCAAGAAGCTCAAACCCAAACTACGACTAATTATGTCCCAGCTGCTCATATGGGTTTTACCGATAGTCAGTCTGTTAAGAGACGTCCAGGACGTCCTTCAAAGAAACAAAATGTTACTCAGCAAGCTCAACCTGTTTCTCAGGTCCGATTGGAACCTAATAAAGAATGGGCAGTTGTTCCTGCCAACGGAGTGGTGAAGAAGCGTCCGGGAAGGCCACCACGTGCAAATGTGAATGCTGCTGCTGTTACTCCTGATGGGCAAGTTGCTAGTGGGCTGAAGCGTAGAGGTAGACCCAAGAGGAGTGCATTGGGCCCAGCAGCTGTAAGGCCTGTTGGCAAAAAGCGACGTGGACGACCACCAAAGATACCTGGAGGTGGAAGTTACTTTGCGAGTGGTAAGCGACGTGGTAGGCCGCCTAAGGGAAGTTTTACCATACAACCCAAGTTTATGAGGAGGTATACTGGCAAGCCCCTTGGCCGACCAAGGAAGGTAAAGCTTCTTTTTCCCTCCTAAATTTTCGAATTTGTTTGAGTTTGAATTTGAATTTTGCCACTTAATATTTACTATATTTATACAATTATACTTGTGCGTTTGGCTTAAATGGTCTATGTGTTCAATAGATAATCTATTTGGAGGGGTAGAAGTGGCATTTAGTTAGTTTAATCTAAAGAATATTGGAGCTAATTAATTGAGTAAAAGGAAGTTTAGTAATGAAATCTTGTAGTTGTTTGGAGTATGTTTATGTCATTTATGGACTATGTTATAGGATATTGATGGTGGTTTTCTTGCTAGGTGTATTTTGCTTCATTTAAAAAAACTTAAAGTTGAGCACCGTTTATTAAAGACATGCACAATGGGTATTTAAAAGCTTTATTTTACAGCATGCAATTAACTTTTCAACTAAAATAAACTACAAGCCTTGATCACAAACAAGTGGTAAATTTTATATTTAGGAAAACTTTATTCTCCCTCCAATTCACATCTATTGTCCCATTTTTTTTTGAATAGGACATGTATTGTCCCATTTGGTTGGGCACAGATATTAAAAGTGAGATGGAGTCTACCAAAAAGGTGGTAGTTGGGCTATTTTAATTGATTAAATTAATTGTAAAAGTGGTAGTTGAGATATTGTAAATAGTAAAAGTGGAGGTATTTTGGTCATTACTTTTGTGAACATGTGGTATTTAGATAAAGAAATCATGACTATAAATAGAAATGAGACATTTGAAGTGAACTTACCCAACAAAAAAAATAAGACAATAGTTGTGAATTGGAGTGAGTATTAATATTCCACTTTTGATCCATTCGCTGTGAATAATCCCACGTTTGGATTTTTTAATAATTCAACCTTTGCCTTTAGCTTGCTGTTAGCATATTAATAGGGTATGTTGGCAAAGGTTGAATTATTATAAAATAAAAAATTATGTTGCTACCAAACTAAGGACAAAGGTCAAATTATTAAAAAATAATCTGAAAGTGGGACTATTTACAACGAATGAGTAAAAAGTTGGATTAAAATATTAATTTTTCTTATGTTTTAACATCATTTACTTGGTATTATGTGAATTTTCTAACAATTGTAAAGCCTCAATCGCAGCAAAATGATTTTTTCAAACAATTGATAAATCATGTTTTATACATTATTTGTTTGTATATTTATCTTGAATATCTCAAATTATGTGAACATATAAACATCTAAATTGCTTATTATGTTTAAGATGAACTCATTTGTTTAAGATAAACTCCTTTTTACTATTCTAATTGGTACATTTTTCGTTCAATGTAACAATTTTCTCTTATTTTGTCTTTAGTACTAGTTTTTTATAAGCTCAACATTTATATAGCTAGTTTTTTTTAAAAGCTCGACATTTATATAGTAGTTTTAGTCTAGTGACACTTACAGAAAAAATTTTCTTTTCAAAGTGGCATCCTCAGTTGCATAGTATTTGGGGTTTCAACTCTCCATTTGACTTAATGGCAAAATCTATTTTATACATTTTGATCAATATCTTCAATATTTTGAACACTTCATACAAGGTACTTGAAATACTCTCTTAGGAAAAGTTCTTTTGTATTTGACTTTACAACATCTTTTTTAGTATTATCCATGATGACATGTCATACATCCTTGTCTTTTCTTTGGTTAAGTTTAACTCTTTTGATACTTCACATCTCTTATTTAGCATTGACCCATCTATCGTTTTATCTATCAACGCGATGTCATGAACAAGAACATGCACCGTATAACTTGTTCATGGATAGATCTTGTTATCTCATCTAAGGTCATTTGAGACAAAAGGGCTCGTACTTCGATATAGATCATTTGTTATTGCAAAATCTTTGATATCTCCTTCACATGTCTTATTATACTTTAAAAATCTATAGTATTTAAAAGTCTTTGTGGCTTTTCCAATATCTAATATTGGTTTGTACTTATTCATATCTTAGACTATATTGATATATTGAAGTGATAGTGATCTGAATCACGATTACATTTTCTTGCTTCCATAACCCAAAAGTTACTCGTTTTTTTTTTGTCTTATTTCTTCTTCATGTCAATAAAAATCATGTACAAATTCTTTTTCTCTACACTAGCTCCATTTTTTGAGTACTAAATCACTATTTTCATGTATTGAACCAAATTAGTTATCCAAAATGCTTGTGTATCTTTTTAAGCGAGCTCTTTTACGTTTTCCCATAACTTCATGATGTAACTCATAAACAGAATTCATTGATAATTGAGGGTTTTGTGCACCCCCTTTATTACATTGGTACCTTAGTGTTTATCTTCTAGTGTATTGGCATATTGATTTACTCTATATTAATTAAAAGAAAAGATAACCAATTTAATCTCTTTTTTTCTTCACAATTCCAAGTGTCAAACAAGAATTGCTCGGGAGTGGGGATCCGTTACTTTCTTGCTTCATTTTCTTCAAGTCTTTTCCACCACCAATTTGTTTCATCGTTTTATAGTTTTTTTTAAAACAATTTTATTAAGGTTTCTCATGTCCCTACCTCTTGACATCTGAAATAGTCCTTCCATCCATCATTGGTTCCCTTATTTTATTTATCTTTGACACATTACATTACACCCTACGATTCTTTATATCGTCTCTTCATATGTCCATTGCTGCTTGTACACCCTTCTCTTCTCTGAATTCCAAGTTAGCTTGTACACCCTTTGTATGCGTTTATCATTGCTGCTTGTACACCTTGTTTTAACTTAATTACGACTTCCTTGTATTTTGCAATGTTTTCACCCCAACATTATCCTAATTAGTAAAGCTAAATAACATTCTTCCCAATTCTTTATCACAACCTTCATTTCCTTATTTAATGTTGTGTCTTGTTTCAGTACAATACCACCCTCAGATTCATCAATGACTTGATCTAACACAAATTATAACATTCTTCTTCGTCCAAATGGAATTCACATTCGCTTTGTTTGTCTAATATGATCAACAAATTTTAACATTTCCTTCTTTTAGGTCCTACCTTGTGATTCTTTCTTGCTTTGGATTCTATTCGTACGTGAGTGTGATTGCATATCCACATTGAGTTTTTGTTGGGTGACAACATATTTATGTAGTGTGACCTTATACTGTTGGCAATCGTTCTTATCATTTCTCGTTCTCCTAGTTAACAAGTAATCGATTTGGGTTGCATACACTACACTTCCACAAGTTAACAAATTGTTTTCACGATTTCAATATTACGTTGTAATACTAATTTATCCCAATGGATAAGCCTCATTCGGCATGGGGATGTTTTTGAGGGGAGTATTGAGAATTGATTTTTTTTCCCCTTTTATGTATTAAATTTGTTGTTAAATGATGGAGATTGAATTGTGTGGATGGTGTTAAAAGATAGTTTGAAAATGTGGATGAGATTAAAAGTAGGTGATGGAGTCAATTTGCAAATAATGAAATTAGACAAAATGAGGGGAACAACCCAAAGTAGAAAGTGAGGCAATTTAAAAGGGTTAGAGGGATCACCTTCTTTTGGTATGCAAGTATTTTGATTAGTATATATAATATCTTATATGATAAACCCATGGCAAGACCTTTCATATTTGAAATTCAACGGTACATAGAGAATGCATATTTGTTGTCATTGCGGAGATCACGCTGCTTGTACTCGTATATTTTGTGCTCACTTGCAGAGAAACTAGTCTTGTTCCTTGGCCTAAAAAACAAAATAGCTGCTTGATTCTGTTTTTTGCTGTCCTTGTATGCTTTCTTATTTTTCATCATTTTATTGTTACTACCTTCGCAACTTTCTAGTAAATCCTATGATTTCATAATTTTAATCATGGACAACCAGTCCTCACCACTGTATTTTGTCTTTCTTACCTAATTTTATGCTCTTCCCTCTCCTCGTTGGCCGTCGTCTACCTTTGATGTCATTTTACTTGGTCTTTGCCTAGATACTTTTCAATTCATAGGTCTTTCTTAGTTTCTCTCTAATACTCCTTCCTATTCAGCCTAAATGTCCCATTTAGATTTTCACACTTGCCGAGACAACATTTTAACCCTTAATATCTCAAATTATTTTTAATTAAAAATTATAAAAATTTGATATTAATAATCCTTGTATTGAGACGAATCAAACAAGATCTCACATCACTATGTTTTAACTTATAGATTAAGAGTAAAATACAAATTAAGAGTGATGAGTGAATAGTGTCAAAAAAATGTGGGATTTAGGCTGAATAGGAGGTAGTATTATTTTGGTCCAATTGGTAAATTTAGTTGAAGGCAAATGTTCTAAACCTCAATCACTCCTAATGATAACTTTTCCTTTGTTTTTGCATTCATTAAATGGTTTTAACAGCTTTGCTGCTTATGTTAAGATGTTCTCTAGAAAAGACATATTTTTGATTAAGTTTGCGTATAACTTTGGACTAATGAAAGTGTTATTCTGATTTCGGAGTCTTTAATCGTCCAAAATATGACTTATATTTGTGTTGCGTTAGTGTTATTCTCATTTAGTTATGATCTTATTCCATGCAATTGTCTTCATAACGCATGTATCTCACTTGGGACCAAAGACGTTTGAAAAGTTATGATTCGTCTTTAGAGTTTCACACTCTTTATATTACCTCGCTTACTCACAAGTTCTGTGCTATAGAATGCTGCGGGGAAGCAAACATCTGAGCAACGAATCGCTGATGAAGAGCTGCTAAATAAGGTCAAAGACATGGTACGTACTTTTCCTTGATTAATTTTTAGATTGAGTTGTGCTAAACGTATGTAACATTTGAGTGATGTGCTGTTTAAACATTGTTCATCCAACTATTCTGTGTTATTTTCTGGTTTTCCTACTGAAGTAATCTTATGTTTTAAAATGGGTTGCAGCAAGCAAAGATGAGGGATGCTATTGGTGTACTTAAGCCATATTTGGCCATTAATAATGCGGATGCATTGACAGCATTGCAAGTACTGGAAGATCTGTCAACAATGAATATAACAGTACCGTCATTTCTCCCTCCGTTCGAACAACCAGCAGAGCAAGCAATGCCCGTGAATGCAGAAATTCAGCATGGCACCGCCGCATCAGAGACTATCCCAGCTCCACCAACAGTACCAGTAACTATGCCAGCACCACCACCGCCAGCTGTGCCGTTTAGCATAGGTGGGTCTACTATAGCTGAACCTGCACCGTATTATGTGGCTAGTTCTACCGTTGATACTCAACAGCCATTGAGTTGGATGCCACCAAGCGAGACGCCGCAGTTGTGAGAAATTAGTGTTTAAGTTGTTGATTATGTTAATTAGGTGTAGCGCGCCCTTTTAGATAAGATGTAATTTGTGGAGGACACAAATATGTGCTGCTAATGTTATTTGTAATCAAGATTATAATATTGCATTTTTCATTTTGCATTGAATTCAGGTACATTTCTGTATTGTGTTATTTCTTGTTTTTTATGCGACGCAGATTTTTAGAAACTTGGAACAATTTGTAACCTTGTTTTCTTAATTTTAAAGCTCATGGGTTTTTAGCTGCTGCACACAATCTTTGAGTTGCCAATACTATGCCACAGATTTATGAATTATTTAAATACAAAATTACTTATCATATACTTCCTCCGTTCCAAAATACTTGCAACACTTACCTTATTTGGCTGTTTCACAATACTTGCACCATTACTATATTTGGCAAAGAATAATCTTATTTTATCACTTTATTCCTACCCCACATATCACCATCAATCATATATCATCTCATTAATCATTTAATATACCCACAACCAATACCTACCTTCCATTAATTATTTTTTTTTTCCAATTATTTTATTATCACTTTATTCCTACCACACATATCACCATCAATCATATATCATCAGACCTGATGTGACAGCCCTTAATTCTTGTGCCAAGAGGGTGTGGTGCAACTAAATTGGAACGGAGAAAGTATATGTATTAAGTTATTATATGATTTCTAGAGCATATTGAAACTATAGATTGATTTATTATAAAAACTGTAAAAATATTAATAAGACTCAAATTACTATTAGATGATACTTATTATTTACTAGTATATATAAATTATAATCATAAAATCTTGCTCTAAACAATAGAGTATAGATAATTACATAATAATAATAGAAAATTGTAATACATAAAAAACAATATATAAATAATTTGAATTTTGTATTTCTTTATCATCATCATCATCATCCTACCCAGTATATCCCGCACCTAGAAAACTATGGGCAGGGTCTGGGGAGGGAAGGACAACGGCAACTCATACTCGTAAAGGAGAGCACGACCAATAAAAGGAGTCCCCCGGCTCCGGAAAGGATAAAGAAAGATAGAGAATACATACCTGCCACGTGATGTGAGAAAAGGGCACATAAAAGATCCAAAACGCATGTAACACAATATAAAACTTAAGACGAGGGAACTAAGCAAGGCACACAAGAGACTATAGCAGACAAGAAAAAACGGACGCCTCAAACGACTCTAATGAGAAAAGCCTAAGTCTAAAACCTGGATATGATGCCTCCAACTATTCCTATCCCTAGTCAAGTCCTCCGAGAGGTTTAACTCACGTAAGTTCACTCTTATTTGCTCGTCCCAAGTTTTCTTGGGTCTTCCTCGACTCTTCTTACCCTCTACTATAAAACTTTCAACTCTCCTCACGGGGGCATCAATAGCCTTTCTCCTCACATGTCCAAACCACCTCAACCTTCCTTCGCGCATTTTTCCAGAGATAAGAGCAACCCCTAGTTTGTCTCTAAACTCCCGGTTCCTAATTCGATCCAATAAAGTATGTCCACACATCCACCTCAACATACACATCTCTGTGACTTCCATCTTATGTTCAAAACTTTTCTTTACAGGCCAACATTCTGTCCCATATAGCAAAGCCAGTCTGATTGCTACCCGATAAAATTTTCCCTTTAACTTATTTAGGATCTTTTTGTCACATAACATAATTCCTTAAATTATGTTTTCAGTGTAGAGAGCATATTTGTTTACTATAATACTTAACATATTATCATTTTAAATTTATTTCACTGATATCATAATTATTTACTTAAATAATTATTGTGTAATCTATTTAATTTGTGTAGTTTTTTTTTGCATATAACCATATAAGTAATATATTGGATTATCTATGCAAAAATATTTGAAAATTATTTTCTTGTATAAAATTTGTTACACAAATATTTTAATGAAATAATTTTTAGATGAATAATTAATATGTTACCCGATAACTATCAATTGTAATTAAAAGATACTACATATTGTAATTGGTTGTATATGGTAAAAAGTTAGTAAATAAGGTATTTTTCTAAAATCTATTGTAATCAATCAGTTAAACAAATCTAATCAAAAAACATATTAGATGATATATTAAACAATATTTCCCTAATTAGAACATGAAAAGAATAGGAACATTTTTATGGTAAAGTCAGCATGTGTCCTAATTATTTATTTATTAGTATATTATATAGATAGATTGTATAGATTGTATAGATAGATATTATGATGAGTATTTCACCCATCTTTTTAAATTTGCATCATGGGATTAAATTGAGTATTAAACAACATGATTAAATTTATCACATATTTTAAGGTTGTTAACATATTGTGATGCAACTAACTCGATAGATGCTTAATTTTATTCTAAAAATTTCAATTTAATTTGTTTAATTTGTACTACTTCCTTTGTTTCAAATGTCTCATTTAATTTTTGCATGTTCTCAATGTATAGTTAGTGCTAATTGTATATAATAAAAAATCATAAAAACTAGATATTAATAAACTTTATGTTAAAACGAATCACACAAGCTAGATCTCATTGACTATGTTTTAATGCATGAATTAAGAATACAATACAAATTAAGAGTGATTGCTGAATGGTAACCCAAAAGCAAATGATATATTTGAAAAAAACACCTAGGGAGTATTTTTTTATTTTGTGTATTGTTTGGAGTATTTGTTGGAGTATTTGGCCCATGTATATATAAAAACGTCTCTCGGAGAAACCGTCTCACATAAGCATTTCCGTCTCTTGTTTTGAAAATTGTCTCACTCTCCTTTAAATCTCAACCATAAATTTATACTATCTTAATCTTAATACTCCCTCAACTCAATTCAATAGTCCCATTTGAGTTGGGCACGGATATTAAGAGTGAGATGAGATCCACCAAAAAGGTGGTAGTTGGGTATTTTAATTGATTAAATTAATTGTAAATGTGATAGTTGAGTATTGAGAATTGAAAATGTGGAGGTATTTAGGTAAAAAAAAGATGGACAAAAAAAAAATGAGACAATTAAAGTGAATTGCCCAAATAAAGAAATGAGACAATTGAAATGAGTTGAAGGGCTTATTTGCATCGGTTACTTTTTTTTCCACTATTCAACTGAATTCCTTTTTCATTAAATTTCAGTCTTGGCGATTATTGTAAAATGAAAGGGTTAAAAGAAGTGTCATTTGAATATACTAGAAGTATTATCATTGATTTTCATCGGATTCCTAGGAGAAAAGTTAGTTTTCATATATAGCGTTTTATAAATAAATTATATATAAAAGGAAAAAGACTTGGCATAATTTCCAATGTAGAAGTACTTCTATTAGATATGGTTTGTAGTTTGTACATTTGGCTTGTTTCACTGAAAATGAGATTGTTTATAATCTGTATCTGATTCTAGAATCATATTACTTTCCACTGCACCATATCTGTTTTCTAGTACTACGGATATATTTTATCATATTTACCATATCCATACCACCAACATCTTTTACTTGTCTTCCTACTTTGTACTTCTAAACTAGAGAAATTAAAAAACTAAAACATAGTAGTACATGATTAGAGACTAGACCTCGGAAAACGGTCAGTGGGTCGGGTTATTTTCAGGTCGGTCAATTCGGGTTTCGAATCGGTTCGGATTGACCTAGCGGGTCATGACTTATAAAATATTTGAAAAATATTTTTGACAATAGCCGTGCCGGTATCTGTATTTTTGACACAGGATTCGTACTTGGGCCGACCCATATCCATAAAAACGGATCATGTCCTCGAATACAGGGTGGGTCTACCCATCACCATCCCTAATCATGACATACAATTTTCAAATATAGTTGTTATGATGTATAAAATAAAATAACATTAAGATTGTATAGAAACTTTTTAATAAGTAGTTTAAATTTTTATACCGGTTAAGTAATTTATTTAAAATGTTTTGATGATGGAACATTTGAAATTTATTTATATAAGTAAAAGAGATAGTGAAAGATGGTATGTAAGACATTAATAATAATTGATACTTCTAAATTAGTAGAATCGGATCGTTAAATCGTATGATCGTAGAATCGTGTTATATATGATTCTACCTCAAAAATTTTCATTCCAACTAGAATCGTAAGATTCTACAACTTTAAGATTCTACCTACGATTCAAATCGTTTACCTTTTTTTGGATCGTAAAATCGTAAAATTGTACATTAGAATCGCAATTTCAACAACAACAATAAAATGTAAATTTGTATTTCTTTTTTTGAGGTAAGCTTGTATAGTGCGCCTTTTTGACCTTTACTTGTGAATTGCGAGTCACCTCATGAATTCATAATTTCATATCCATTTATAGTCTTCCCAATGAATTTCTCCATAGAAAAAATGGAGTTTTTGTCAGCCATGTTCAACTTGATACTATTAACTCTTTTCTTGATCATTATACTTGTCCTTATCGTGATCATCAAAATATACTCCGGAAAATCAATGGGTGATCATTATATTTACACAACTGATGTTAGAAACATACAGCATATTCTTAAGACTAGATTTGATATGTACACTAAAAGTGAGTACGATAAACAGATAGCTGGTGATTTGTTTGGAGAAGGTATTTTTGCTGTCGATGGGGATAAGTGGAGGCAACAAAGGAAACTTGCCAGTATTGAGTTTTCAGCTCGGGTTCTTAGAGATTACAGCTCTTGTGTTTTTAGACAAAGTGCAGTTAGACTTGTTACAATTATTTCACGAGATTTTCCACCAAATCAGGTTTTTGACATCCATGTAAGTGTTGTGTTGGTGTATCACACATTTTTGACATCAGTTTTGAGTTTTTAAGTCGGGTAGATGTAGCACATGCTCTCCTTATACTTAAAGGTGTGGCAAAAAAAAAAAAGATCCAAAATATCTGATTCGGTTTTCAAACCCATATAGTTTACCTGATTTTCACAAATCGAATGATCCGGATTCGGTTTTTAACTTTAGTTTTTAAATCAGGTATTGGATCCGGGTCACATATTTTGGAAATCGGATATCCAGTATCCGATTTAATTAATTAATTTATTTATTACTTTTTTCGTAAATAAAATAATGATAGGTATCTATTTAGCGAACCTTGAGTTGACTCTTAATATAATTTTTCTCATGCTAATATTTTTTTTAAATAATTGTTCTTACTTAAATAAACGTGTAGTAATATTATTATTTAATATTCTAAATTTATTTTTTATGACAAATTAAGGTAACTATTTTCAAAGAGTTAGTATTTGAGTTTTTTAAAAAATTTTATAAATAAAAATAGAGACAAAAACACTTTGTTAAACAAAAAAAGACAAAAACAAACAAATAAATAAAACATTCTAATAAAACTGAGTATTCGACTATCCAGATCCGACCTGGTTTTAAACCGGGTATCGGGAATTCGGGAACCCGATTTAATCCGGGTCGTAATCGAATCACGTTTTTAGTTATTCAAAAAATCAGACCCGATATTCGGTTTTGAACACCGCTACTTATACCCGGTGCTAAATATTCTATTTTAAATAAGGGGGGTTGAAATTCAACCTATGACCTCTTATCTCACTAATTTTTGATATCATGCCAAGAAACCAACTCAACCAAAAGTTTAAGCTGATGGTTGAGGTTGAAAATAATACTAATTTCGATTCTATTTAGTTGTCACATTTCCTTATTTGGCAAATTCATATTCAATGTCACATTTCCTTTTTTGTCAATCTTTTTTTTTATTTTTTTTCTTTTTTTTTTTTATCAAAATACCCCATGTCCACATAAGTAATGTCTAAAATACCCTCACTTTTTTACTACGTACAATACCCCCACTACCAAGGTTGTTAGGATCGGGATTCTACGTAGGATCGTTGAGGGGGTAGGATCGAAATCGGTAGAATCGGATCGTACGATTGTGTGATCCTACAATTACGCATTAATATGCTTCAGATAATTAATTTTCAATTGTATTTGTTCTTTTTTTTATGTTTTAAGGTTTAAATTAACACTTATTTGACTTCAACTATTAAGTTTTGTAAAAGATATCTTTAATAATCATGTTTTAAATGTGAATCAAGAAAAACTTGAATTTTAATCATATTGATATAATTGTTTAAATATATCATATATATATATATATATATATATATATATATATATATATATATATATATATATATATATATATATATATATATATATATATATATATATATATATATATATATATATATATATATATATTTTTTTTTTGAAATTAGGAATATATTAAAAATAAAGGAGGGAAACACCACACTGTTACTTGGAACCCCAAACCCGCCGGCATAAAAAAACCCCCGTAGGGAAAAAAGCCATTGGAAGAGGGATATATATATATATATATATATATATATATATATATATATATATATATATATATATATATATATATATATATATATATATATATATATATATATATATATATATATATATATATATATATATATATATATATATATATATACACACACACATAAGTAAAATCTGGATTATATGAAATTTTTATACGATTGAAACTACCCTTGTAGGATCGGATCGTAAGATCGTAGGATCGTTGAATCGTGTTTTGATCCTACCACTCAAATCCTGGAGCTAAGTAGGATCGTACGATTCTACCTATATTAGATCCTACGTACGATCCGGATCGGTCGCCTGATTTTGAATCGTAAGATTGTGGAATCGTTGATCAGGATCGAGATTCTGATAACCATGCCCACTACCACCTTTACAATTAATATAATCATTTAAAATACCCCAACAACCCGTTTGGTTAGTGGTATTAAATGGTAGTAATGAGAATGATTTATAGTGTAAAATTGCATCAAAACCTTCATGTCATTCCCATGGTAATGAAATTTTGATCACAAAAAAATTTTTTTGTTCCCAAGTTTTCATTACCACCTAATACCACCTCTCCCATTGGTAATGCATTGGAATGAATTTTATGAACAAAATGAGATGATTGAAAGTTGTCAAGCATGACCATCAAGGTAGTAAAGAGATTTTTCAACTAAAATTACACTAGCTTTTCATTCCTATTGCTGCGGTTTATTACTATCTACCAAACGGGCCGCAACTACTTACTTTTCAATGGACCCTACACTAACCTTATTAACCGTGCCCAAGAAAATGGGACATCTAAATAGAATTGGAGGGAGTATGAAGCAGAAGGTTTGGTAATTAGAGTTTTTCTATCTTCTCTTATTTCTAAATAGTTATATTGAATACAAGGCCTTGGCTAAATACATTGATTGTTAATATTTTTACATGTCATATTTTAGGCTAAAATTTTCCTAATTAGTCTTACTACTATATTTACATGCTAGCAAATGTTTTTATTTCCTACACTCCCCCTCAAGTTGAATAATAGGATCACCTTTGTTCAACTTGCTCAATGCTTTTGAAAATGGAATTTGCTTGAATCGTAGGATCACCTCAAGTTGAATCGTAGGATCACCTATATATGTTCAACTTGCTTAATACTTTTGAAAATGGTTTGCTTAAATCGTAGGATCACCTCAAGTTGAATCGTAGGATCACTTATGATCATCTTGTGCAATGCTTTTGAAAAATAGTTTGCTTTAAACTCCTTTTGTCAATATATCAGCCTGTTGATTTTCAAATCAAAAGAAAAGTAGACAAACAATGCCTACTTCTAGTTTTTCTTTTATGAAGTGTTTATCAACCTCAACATGTTTTGTTCGATCATGTTTTACTGGATTCTCTAAGGCACTAATAGCATCCTTGTTGTCACAAATGAGTTTACATGTTTGCTTTGGTGGAAGTTTTAATTTAATTAACAATTTTTTGATCTAAAGGACTTCACGTATTCCCTGAATAACACCTCAAAACTATGCTTCTGCACTTGAGCGAACTACAACTCTTTGTTTCGTGCTTCTCCATGTGATAATAATACCTTCTACTAAGGTAAAGTTGCTTGTTGTCGATCTCCAACCATTGGGATTCCTTGCCTAATCTGCATCATTATATACTTCTATCTCCAAGTCTGCACCTTTTTGAAACAGGGTTCCTACTCCAATTGTCCATTTTAGAAATCTAACAATGCGAAGAGCATCATTCATATGATCTTCCTGAGATTTATGTATAAATTGACTTATGATTCCAACTGCATAAGCAATATCTAGTCTAGTATGAGAAAGGTAGACGAGTTTGCCAACTAGTCTCTAATATTGTTCTTTGTTTGCTGGTTTTGCTCCCTTATTCATCTGGAGACCATAATGTATTACTATTAGAGATTTGTTGGTTTGCAATCAATCATCCTAGTTTCACCCAATAAATCAAGCACATACTTTCTTTGAGAAATAAATATCCCAACTCTGGATCTCAACACCTCAATTCCTAGGAAGTATTTCAGTCTTCCTAAATCTCTCATCTCAAATTCTTTGAACATTCTTTCTTTCAAATTCTTTATTCCCTTAGCATCACTCCGAGTAATTATCATATCATCCACATATAGTATAAGGTTCTTTTCAGTTTGCATCCCTCCCTAATTTTAATGTTCACAAAGAACCCTGGCGGTGTTTTCATGTATACTTGTAATTCTTTATAATAAAATCCTTTACATCAAACTGATGCAGAGGCCAATCTTGAGTCGTAGCAATGGATGGAAGGACTTGAATAGTAAGGGTGTTCAAAAGTACCCGACCTGACCCGTCGACCCGCTGACCTGCTTCATAAAAGGCGGGTCAAAAAATAAAATTTTTTGAAAACTCCGGGTCGGGTACCCTACCCGTCTTAACCGGGTCGGGTCTTGAGCCGATTTCAAATTGATCCGGGTACCTGTTAATGACCCGCTTAATAGTTAATAACTTAATATATATACTTGTGTGTTCTTATGCTAAATAAATCACTCCTTTTATCAGGAACATGTGTACTTATGTGTTCTCCACCAAACTGAACTAATCTTTCAAGAAACAATGTTAGAAGCTCAACAAAAATCTGTCGAATTTGGGTGCTCTCCACTCCCCATTACGAAATCCAATTACCAAACAAATCAACTGAATAAATAAACACAAAAGTTAGACATATGAAAACTCCAATTTATAAATGAACTCTAAAAGTAAATATCACATTATAAATTAATACCTAAATCTGTATATTAAGCAAAATAATCAGAGTTTAGAACATGGAAATCTATACTAAAACAGGTATAAATCACCTGACTAACAAACCGAGAACAAAATCCACATATATATAATAGCATGTACTCCCTACAGAAGATGATATTTAATTATTAGGACCAAAAATTGAGATTTGATTTAAGGAAGAAAATTAAGAAAAGTAAATAAATTGAAGAGTTGACAAATGGGAATTTTAGGAGTAGTCCACAAAACTCAAGTTGGGTAGCTTTGTTATTATTAGTTCAAATTTCAAAGTTGAAACTAAAATAATTAGAAAAAGGAAACAAAAGGTAATTTGATTCGTATGCTCACTAAAACGTACAACTAAAACTCGAATTCTGCTGCCTGTGCATAGTTCATACACCAATACAACATTCTGAATTTTATTGTGATTTAATTTATAAAAAAAACTATAATTAAATATGTTAAAATAATCAAAAAAATAAAAATCGGGTACCCGGTGTTCCGACCCTTTCAATCCGGGTACCCGAAAACCGTGTACCCTTATTAAATGAGCCGGGACACGGGCCGTTAAAAAAGGTACCCGACTTTTCAGGTACCCGATTAGCCGGGTACCCGCTAATGAACTCCCCTATTGAATAGTATCATGTTTGAAACAAGTCAGAAAGTCTTTGAGTAATTATTCCCGTAGGTCTGAGTGTAACCTTTTGCGTCTAATCTTGCTTTGTATCTTTCGACTGTCCCATCTTCTTTAAACTGAATGGTAAAGACCCACCTGCACCTAGGGGGTGAAAGTTCGGTGTTTGGTTTGGATTACGCACAAATCCAAATCAAACCAAATGAAGTTCGTTGTTGAATTTTTCAGTGCAAATCCAAATCATTTTTTTATAATCCAAATTGAACCAAACTAAAATTTAAAATTTCAGTCCAAATCGAACTGAATTAACTGAATTTCAGTCGAAATACATTGCTAATATCGACTAAAACTTAAAGTTCATTACAAAAAAAAAAAAGACTAAAACAACTTAAAATGTTCATCATTAATTCATTACAGCAAAAAATAGACCAAAAGATACGAAACCAAATCAGATATACGAAACCAAAATATAAAATCTATAAATCTAAATTACAACAAAAAATACGAAACCTAAATCTAATATACGAAACCAAATAAGAAAATCAGAGATGAGATGAGAAGACATGAGAGTAGTAAGAACACCAAATACGAAACCCAATATGAAAACCAAATAAGTAAATCTAACATACAACAAAAAGTACAATAATTAATAAAGACGAAAACAAGGAAGGGATCATATTAGTATATTATCTTTGGTCTTTCATTGAGAAGAGATGAGAAGGTAATTATGAAAGAGATGACAAGTTCATGGAAGGAGTGAGAGCACTAGAATGAAATGGGGAGTTGGGTTGGGCGCCGTTCTAATTTAGTGAGAATTGAGAGGAGAGTGAGATTAGGGTTTCTCAATTCTATTTTTTTTCTTATTTATAGTAGCGGTAATAATTCTAATTTTTTTTCTTATTTGGGCTTGGGAGTTGGGTCGCCTGACTGTACTAAAACTCCCTTAAAAATTCGGTTTTTTTTGGTTTTCTGAGCCCAAAATCGAAATCGAACCAAACCAATTTTTTTCAAAAAAATTGTCCAAACCAAACCATATTTAAAATATCACCAAACCAAATTTCTTATTCAGTTTGGTTCAATTTGGTGTTCGATTTTTCACCGAATTACTTACACCCCTACCAACACCCTATAAATCATTTTCCAGTTAGTATCTTGGATTTCTTCCATGTAAGATTTTTTTTTTAACAGTTGCATTGCTTTTCTCCACTTTTCATCCTTTTGAGCTTTTTCTTCAGTATTAGGAATTTTGGCATATTAGATTGTGGTACTACATGCTTGAGCCTCTTGAGAAAGGCTCCCCTTGACGAGATTTGCTACATGATATTTTGACTAAAGAGGTTCATATTCAGGCTCATACCGTTTGGGTGGTACTCCCTGTGTGCTTCGATGAGGCAGTTTATCTAGTACCTGCGTGGGCATTTCAGTAGCAATTATTTTCTGTATTCCAAGATTAGTTTCATTCTCATCAGTATTAATTATTTGAAGATCATAAGATTGACTAACCTTAGGATTTTGGACCAAAGGAGTGATTGGGGTGCCACTTTGAATATTGGCATGACTATATGGAGAGACAGATTTAGTTGGCTCGCCTACTTATTCATTTAGGGCAGCAGATTCGGTCCAATTTGGATTATCGAAAGTTTCAGTTTAGTTTAGACTAAATAACCAGCTTAGTGAGTTTATTGTATTCTCTCCCTGACCACTAGGATGGTTGTTATAATAAAGTCCAGTTTCTTAGAAGGTACTATTCATAATGGTGTACATGCATGAGGTTCAAGGATCATAACATTAATACCCCTTTATGAGTGTGAACATAAATAGTACATCCAAAAATTCTAGGTGTTAGGGTAAGATTTGATAGAACAAAATGATATTTGGCAAAGGTATCATTGGGAGTTTGAAAGTTAGCTTTTTGTTGGAAGTGTACTAGCTAGATTTGTTGCAGCAGCAACAGCTTCAGGCCAAAAAGAGACAAGAACTTAAGATTCAATCATGATGGCACGGGTGATTTCAAGAAAAATTCTGTTTTTTCTTTATAAGTTTCCATTTTGTTGCGGGGTTTGAGAGCAAGTAGTTTGATTACGAGACCATGAGTGGTAAAATATACCTTCATATCATCTTTTGTATATTCACCTCAAGATCAAATCTAAGAATTTTGATATTTTTGTTGTCTTAAGTGAGGATAAGATTGCAAAAATATACAAATTTCTCAAAAACATCAGATTTTTTTAATGAGATACATCAAAGTCATGCAAGTACAATCATCAATAAATAACAAACAATATGCAAAACCATTAGACCCTACTTCAGTTGCAGGACCCCACAGATCAGTATGAATTAAAAAGATTATCAATTTGAGAATTACTAGGTATGAAAGTTTGTTTGCAACTCTTAGCAAGAATACAAGTCTCCGAAGATATTTTTTAATTGAATTTGGAAAGAGCTGAAAAGTTAAGATCTAAATACCCGGGTGATGGGTGACCTAGACGACGATACTATAGCCAAATTTGACGTCCTACCGCCCCTTGAGCTAACATTGACTGCCTTGTTGTTTCACCTCATTCACATAGGACATTCGTTCTTTTTCAGTGCCATGCCCAATTATCAATCCTATCCGCATATCCCGAATGAGACAAAAAGAAGGAGACATGAGAACAACATAGTTAAGCTCTTTAGTCTTTAGTCAGCTGACTAATAAACAACAATTTATGAGACAAATCAGGGACATAAAGATGATCAATTATTTTTCAGTCAGGAGATAATTCAATACATCATGGCCCTTTAACTAGGGCAAATCATCGATCGCAATTTGGATATGAGACTTTAGTGGGGTGATATGGCTTTTAGAGTCTTTTAAATCATATGACATTGTATAGTTGGCCCCACGGTCAAAAATCCAAAAATAGTTTTTTTAATTGAGTTTTTTTTGGAATTTTATTGGTATGGTTGACAAGGGTTTTGACCAAACTTTATGCGTTTGGGCCCTTTTTTTGTTCGAATTCTAGGGAAATTGAATGGGAATGTGTGAACTCATTATAAAGTGGGCTTAGAGATTGTGTTCAAAGAAAGAAAAAAAAAAAAAGAGGAAAAATAGGCATTTAGGCTTGGAATTGAGTTTCTAGGAATAGGAAAAAGAGAAGGAGGTGGGGCAGATTTAGTAGGGTTTAGGTTTATGTTATTTTAAAGAAAATTATCCGTATTATTTTGGGTAAGTTTTGTCCTTTCCTTGTCTTCTTCTCCTGCCGGATCTTTATTCTAGAACAAGACTGTTAATCTTCTTCCTTCTTGCTTTTTGGATAGATGACATAGCTAGTGTACCACAGGATGCCATCCCTTCTTCATCACGGTAAGTTGCTGTCCCATTGAAGGTTTCGGTCATCTAGCTATCCATTCTTTGTTCTACACCCTTTCTTCATCCTATCCGGCTACAATTTTGAGTACCCGATATTTATGAAACACCCTTCTTTAGTGTGCCTTGATCCTCCAAAATGTTCATAATTACTGTTCGAGCTACATTTGAGAAGAGGTCTCTCATCTTCTCGATTTTCTTTGCCGATTTTGTGATAGAAGACAACTCCCAAGTCTTGAGGAGTTTCCTCCCATTATGGTGTGCCTTTGTTCATAATTATTGTTCGAGCTACTTCTTTTCTTTTATGATGGAGTAGGCGACCTCCGTAATTGGTAGTGGATTCTGATTTAGCAGGTCCATTGAGTTGTTAATTTAGACAAACAACTAGTATAATCTGTCTCTTAGTGTTAGTTCTTTGGATTTAGTTATGTCTTCTAGACATTTTACTGGATTGGGAATTCTCTTGTCAAACTCTTTCCATATGACTACTCATTTGTTGCAAAAAACTTCAACTGTTTCTCTTACTTGTTTTAATGTATTTGCTTTGACTGTGAGGGGAAAAATCTGTAGGCCGTCTTCTCTGCTGTTGTACATTATTTTGATTCCCGCTCCATAACTCATGTGTTGATTGATAATCTATATATTGATTAAACAATTCAATATCTATGTTTTTTAACCTATGAGAAAACATTTGCGTCTCGTTGGACCCAAGATGCATACCCTGGGTCGTTAGTGGACGGGGATGAGGCAAATGATATAGTAGAGTGTCCCCCGACCGTTGATGGATAGGTGCATTAGGCGAGATCACTTAGCATAGTTTGAGTTGTTCAACTTTTCGGTTAAGTGAACACTGGAATTTGTGGTTTCAATGGCTAGTTTAGTGTTTAACAGTTGCAGAATTTGCAAGAATTAGTTGATTTTTACAAATGACTCTAACTTATTTGGGTAGCTAGTTTTTGGTTCGTTTTTATTTATAGCAGGTAAGACAATGGTAAATGATGAAGCTTAAATGAATGAATTTTGTTTAGAACATGTTACATACTCAACCCCATGAATTTACAAATTACAAGTTTTTGTCTCTGATCTTGTACCCAAACTTCTCCCCAAAATGATCATAATCTCTATATGTAAGAATGATTTTCCTCAGAAATTTTCTAATTCATTGAATTTAAAGAATTATAAGAGAGGGAAATGTGGAGATAATAAAATCATAATATTTTCTAGAATATTCACAATATACTATTCCACCTAAAAGGAAGATATACACAGCATTAAATAGACTTTGAATAAAATAATATTTGATAGTATTATTATATTATATTAATATGTTCCTTTAGCTCAAAACAATTTATTAATTTAGGGTGGTAATGAATTTATTTTTTGCAATAATATTGAAATCAATTGTTTGTTAACACATTCACTTCTGTATCAGGCCTTGTTAATGAGATTTACATTAGATTCGATCTTCAAGGTTGGTTTTGGGGTTGACTTGAACTGTCTTGAAGAATCAAATAGGGAAGGGATAACATTTATGAATGCCTTTGATGAAGCAAGTGCCTTGGTTTATTGGCGATATGTTGATCCATTCTGGAATATTAAAAGAGCAATAAACATAGGCTCTGAGGCTAAGTTGAAGAAAAATATCAAGATTATTCATGCGTTTGTTAATGGACTAATCACCACTAAGAGAAGATTATTGGGTGAACAACAAGATTATGTGAGTTGTATTTTCTCTTTATTAATAAGTAACAGCTTGCTGGGTAATTGGTATTAAATAGGGGGGATGATAATAAAAAGTTAATGTTGGTATTAAATAGGGGGGATGATAATAAAAAGTTAATGTTTTTGGTAGGAAGGTCTTGACAAGTTTAATGAGCATGCTTATTTTCTTTTAACAAATTTATTTCTTGACAAAATCTTTCCAATGTTTTACCATTTGATAGTGGTATTACGTGGTAACGAAAAATTGTGGAAAAAAACCTTTTTATAAACAAATTTTCATTATTATGGAAATAGCATGATACATATTTCCTACCATTTAGTATTGATTACCAAACAGACTTTAAAAACCATAGACTATATTCTGATTTTTAGTTGTGTTATTGCAGATTGTGAAGGAGGATATATTGCATAGATTTCTAGAGGCTAGTAAGAAAGATCCAGATCATATGAGTGATGAATATCTAAGAGATATCATTCTCAACTTTATGATAGCTGGAAAAGATACTACATCAAATACAATATCATGGTTCATCTATATGCTTTGCAAGAACCCATTAATTCAGGAAAAGATTTTCCAGGAAGTGAAGGAATCCATCTCCGGAATAGACATCAAGATTGATGATTTTGTGGATCGAACCAGTGATGAAATACTTGAAAGAATGCATTATCTTCATGCTGCTCTTACAGAAACCTTGAGGCTTTTTCATGTTGTTCCTGTGGTAATTTCTATGCCAAGTAGTATATGCTAGTATATTTAGGTTTGGTTTGATTTCAGTATGATATTTCTTATCTGATGTTCACATATTCATGGATACTTAATATAACTGGTAGGATGGAAGGGCAGCAGAAGAAGATGATTTACTTCCAGATGGTTACAAGGTTAAGAAAGGAGAAAATGTGAACTACTTAGCCTATGCTATGGGTAGGATGCCCAACATTTGGGGAGATGATGCAAAGGAATTTCGCCCAGAAAGATGGCTCGATCAAAATGGAGTTTTCCAAGAAGAATCTCCCTTCAAATTTATATCATTTCATGTGAGTGTAGTCATGTAGAGGTGGACTTTTGAGTCATCAAATTAAGTTTTGAGGAGTCGACAATTTCACGAAATTGTCTTCTCACATTTTAATCAATTATTACTAATTTAAACGAGCCATATATGGTTCAGGTCTAACTTATATTTGAGTTCAGATGCATTTTGATCCATTTTGAGTTCCTTTAAGTCTTTAACATTGTTTTGGGATATGGAGAAATGAGGGGGATGAATTTGGAAAGATGAGGGATCTTTGTTTAAATAAAAAAAGGAAGGAGATATATTTGAAGGGGAGAAATTTGAAAGGATAAATGATCCCCTTCTTTTTATTACAAAAAGGGAGGAGAGAAATTTAGAAGGGAGAGTTTTGGAGGGAAATCATGAACAAATTTTGTTAACAATACAATCTCTTAAAGTGAAAAGATTTGGAGGGATTCATTCCTTTTTCTTTCCCTTTTCTTCTAAACAAAAAGGTTTTGTCTCCCTCCATACCTGTCCTCTTCCTCACCCTTCCTTCCCATTCCCTTGCTTTCTTTCTTTTCTAATTTACTATCCAAACATAGTCTAGCAATTTATAATTCGTATCATGTTGAAATTGACAGGCGGGTCCTCGGATTTGTCTTGGAAAAGACTTTGCTTATATGCAAATGAAGATTGTTTCGTTTGCGCTAGTTGCATTTTTCCGGTTCAAGTTAAAGGATGACGCTAAAATGGTTACTTATAAGACTACGTTTACATTGCACATTGATCGTGGCTTACATGTTCACGCGTTGCCAAGGATCCCAATATACTGATGGTCAAACTTCTTCATCCCGCATTTGTAATAATATGTCTAGTTGGAAGAACTTTACTTGCTACTTGTACTTTGATAATGTTCTTGTTACAATAATAAGCATTTTGAAATACTTCCTTTTGTGAAACCTTTCTTTACTATTTAATTAATATCAGTTAAGCAAATTAAATAGATTTGATCATTTTTACTTGGTATTTTTTGATACATGAATCCTCACATATGCTCACAACAATATCATTGCATTTGAATGTAATTAGACTACTCATGTTTACCCATTATTACTCCTCATAACCCTTTGAATTTGTTAGATGAATTAAGATAAGTTACTTTATCACTTTTTATAGAGTGGGTCAAGTACAAGCTGATTGACAAGTACCAAGATAAGTTTATAAATGAGTACTCTCTCCTTTCTTGAAGTTTGACAATTTTATCCAAAAGCTATCATAAAAAATATATAAAGGAAAAAATTCAAAGGATAGAATACTTAAAAAAAAACGTAGGTGTAGGAAATAATAAAGAATGCAAATATTGAAAATATAGAAACAAAATTATACCAGAAGAATTTTAGGCTTTAACACAATTTTTAAATATAGTAGATTTATTTTTAGGAAAAATTACCCAGAATAATACGACCTTTCACCTATTTTCCAAGAATAATACGAACTTTCAATTAACCACCAATAATACGAACTTTGACATGTATTTTCCAGTGGTATACCTTACCTGTTTACAACCGGTTCTACAGGTCAAATTATGACCGTTGCTTCTCACAACATGTTGAGAAAGACCAAAAAAGGCTGTGCAGACATGTTCCTCAACATGTTGTGAGAAGCAGCGGTCATAATTTGACCTGTAGAACCGGTTGTAAACAGGTAAGGTATACCACTGGAAAATACATGTCAAAGTTCGTATTATTGGTGGTTAATTGAAAGTTCGTATTATTCGTGGGAAATAGGTGAAAGGTCGTATTATTCTGGGTAATTTTTCCTTATTTTTATATAATCAATGTACACGTAACCGTAATAACTCATTCAAAAAAGAAATAAAAAAACCCCTAATTTTCTTTAGGAAAAATTAACATTAATAGTCCAAACTTTTGCTCATCCGCTATGAATAATCCAATCTTTTGATTATTTTCTAATAATCCAACATTTACCCTTAGTTCGCTATGAATAATCCAACATTTATTTTAGTTTGCTAGCAGCATACCCTATTATTACCTATTATTAGTAATACGGTATGTAGGAGTGTTCACTGGTCCAAACCCAGACCGGAAGATCGGAATCTCGAATATGCTAAGACCGGAGACCAGACCAGTTCCATCCGATCCGATCCCGGTCTAACCCGGATTCCATCCGATCAAGGTTTGGACCGGTTACACCGGAAAATAATTTTTGATACAAAAAATAAACTAAAAATGGAAGATTTTAAAATAATTTAGCAAATTAATTTTTATAAAATTAAAATATTTGAATTAAAAAATTATTTTGTGTTGAAAATAAAATATTTAAATCCCTTTAAATAAGTATATACCTAATAGTGGTAAATATCATTCGCCTTCAAAATCACTTTTATATACATCCCGGTCCAACCCGGATTTTTCCGGGTTTAGACTGAATCGGAACGAAAACTTGGAATGCCGAATATGTAAGTCCCGGAGACCGGATCGGATGCAACCGGTTCCAGTTCAAACCGCCGTTCCGGTCTCATTTTGCACACCCCTAACAGTATGTTGTATACGAATTATAAATTTCTTAATGGTATTAGAGCGGATGAGTGAAAGGTTAGATTATTAATGTCAATTTTTCCTTTTTTTTTTAAAGCTTTACGTAATTTCTTAATGGTATTAGAGCGGAAACGTTTCAGAGCAGAAATTGTTCATAAAACATCATCATTTACCGTTGTTCTTACCTACAATGGAGTAAAAAGAACCAAAACAAAACCCATATAATCAAATCAAACCAACCATCTCAATGAACCAGCTTCTGCAACAGTATAAACAATTAAGCATCAATAAACTAGCCATTGATTCCAAAAATTCTGCTATCCATCTAACCGAAAAATTAACAACACAAATTACACCAAATGGTTAAGATTAGTGTACCTAGCCATTAGCGGAAGGGGAAGGCTCCATTACATCTTTGTCTCTCCTCCCATTGCCGACGCCCCCAGCTGCATAACTTGGGTCTAAAAAGATGTTGCAGTGATATCTTGGTTAGTGGAAAACACAAATGCAGAGTTAGTCAATCAATACTTAGACAATCAAATAGGCCTTGAGTTATGAAAGGGCATTTGTACACCACTGGTCAAGAATTCAGAAAAATGGGGCCAAGGATTCTTCATCCAAAGCATCCTATTTATACTCAAGGTGTATATGAGGAGCCTATGCTCATAATCACAAAATTGATTATGATTTAATCACCCAAATCAATGCTATTAATAATTTGCATTATTCTCCTTCATGAACTAAGAGATTATGAGCATTAAGGAGGAATCCACGACATTTACTCCAAAGAAAACGAGAAGAAAAGCAACGGTCTTTTTCCCAGTCGAGACCGTCGAGTCGGCGGTCGGTCCTCCTCAAGGATCGCCGACTCGGCGATTACCTTCTGACCAAACATGTTTTTTCCAGAGGCTAAAGCCGACTCGGCTTTAGCACAAACAAGGGGACCGCCGAGTCGGCTTTTAGCCACTGACCTAGTATATTAATACGTTTTGTCCCACTACTTTTAGTACCTTAAGTGATTTATTACGGACTTATATATTGTCCCACTACCTTAGTAGTACTTGGTGATTATATTCAGGTTTATTAGACACTAAATGTTCAACAATCCTCCCCCATTTTGGGTATTAGAAGCCTCTCATTTACCAAAACTCATAATACATTTCATGCATCAACGCTAATATACCTTCGGATTGAATTAACGCCTAGTACAACACACTTAACAAGTGATCGAGCCAGAATTGATTTCCATAAGGAATTGAATCAAATGACCTTTCCAACCACTTGAAGATGTAGTACACATAAAACAAATAACACAAAGTTATTAACTTGACACATTATAAGGCCGTGTCCATATCTTATTCATAAGTTTATGATAGTCATTATGCCAATATTGACTACTTGAAGCGGCCACACTTCAAACTTATATAGGTAGGTTCTCAGTACGTATAAAACATATCCCCGTGACGTGGATATAACACCAAGAGCTCTTCAACCCTTGATCTTGAGAACTTTCAAGACGACTATCTTATTCCATCACGGTATAAAGCAACGATGGGTCATATAACAAGTTGTTGTAACAAAAATCAAGAGGACTTTACCACATTGAATTCAGACACGATGTTATTCATGCGTGAATTGGGCCTTCCCAAATGATTTTATTGACATAAACCGATTTCAACTGAGGCTTTCTCAATTGAATCTCTATTCATGGCTTTCGTAAACGAATCCGCCACATTGAACTTAGTGTTCACATAGTCAAAAGTTATGACCCCGTTAATGATAAGTCCTTGCACTAGGCTATGCCTAAGAGCAATATGACGAGACTTACCATTATATACTTGACTATAAGCTCTACCTAAAGCCGTCATGAATTCCGCATGGAATGCCACCGGTGAAATTGGCTTAGGCAACAAAGGTATCTCAAACATGAGATTCCTCAACCACTTTGCTTCACTAGCTGCTGAAGCAAGAGCAATAAACTCAGCTGACATCGCAGAGTCGGCTATACATGTTTGTTTCTTAGAGGACCAAGAAATGGCACCTCCCCCATAAACAAACACCCATCCACTAGTAGAAGAGTTATCCTCTTCATTAGTGATCCAGCTAGCGTCGGAATAACCTTCTAGAATAGGAGGTTCTCCGCTATACGCAATACCATAATCCTTGGTACGCAACAAGTATCTTATTACTCTCCTTATCGCCATCCAATGATGGGGACCCGAGTTACTAGTAAATCTACTAAGTTTACCAACTGCAAATGCTATGTCAGGCCTTGTACTCGTTATAGCATACATCAAAGATCCTATGAACTTTGAATACTCCAATTGTGAAATTGGTTGACCGGTATGTTTTGCAAATTTCATACTCGGTTCCATGGGAGTAGAGACCGGCGCTTTATCAAGCATATTAAACCGTTTAAGTATCTTCTCAATATAGTGAGCTTGACTTAACTTGATATGGTTGCCTTGCCTTATGATCTTAATGCCTAAGATTACATCAGCCTCCCCCATATCCTTCATCTGAAAGGATCTAGACAAAAAGTCTTTTGTCTCTTGGACTTGTGCTTTACAAGTGACAAAGATAAGCATGTCATCGACATATAAACAAATAATAACGCCATTACCATGGCTATCAAACTTGCTATATACACACTTATCGGCTTAATTCAACTTGAATCCAAAAGACAATATGGTTTCATCAAATTTTTGATGCCATTGCTTAGGTGCTTGTTTAAGTCCATATAAGGACTTCACAAGTTTACACACCTTTTGCTCATGCCCTTTCAAAACAAACCCTTCGGGTTGTTTCATATAAACTTCCTCATCTAATTCCCCATATAGAAATGCGATTTTAACATCCATTTGATGTATTTCTAGATGATAGACTGTAGCTAACGCTACCAACAACCGAATAGTGGTTATTCTTGCAACCGGTGCATATGTATCGAAATGATCGATACAGTGCTTTTGTCTAAAGCCTTGTGCCACTAAACGGGCTTTGAACTTATCAATAGTGCCATTGATTTTCATTTTCTTTCTGAAAATTCACTTGCAACCGATTGGTTTACAAGTAGGAGGAAGATCCACTAACACCCAAGTGTTATTTCCCATGATGGAGTGCATCTCATCATCAATAGCTTCTTTCCAAAAGGCGCTATCATGTGATGCCATAGCATCGCTATAAGTCAACGGGTCACCTTCCACATTAAACAAATATGGAACGCTAGAAGATACTTCACTTCTATCACCTTCAACCAAGTATACATGGAAATCCGGTCCAAAGCTCTTAGCTTTCCGTTGTCTCTTACTCTGTTTAGGAATAGGATCAACTAATTCTTGTTCATCTATTTGTTGACTTTCATCAACATCTAGAAGTGAACCTTGTTGATTATCGTCAACATTTTCATTGGCACAAACTTGTAGATTTCTTTGTCTACTCAATGATGAAAATCTATTTTCATCAAAAATCGCATCTCTTGACTCTATAATCGAATCAATCGATATATATTCATTTTGTTTTATAACATAGAACCTATAGGTTTTGCTATGAATAGCATAGCCTATAAAGATGTATTCAACACCTCGTTCACCGAGTTTCTTTTTCTTGTTACCGGGCACTTTTACAATGGCCCTACAACCCCAAACCTTAAGATAACTTAAGTTTGGTTTCTTTTTGTACCAAAGTTCATAAGGAGTTTCCTTATTCGTTCTCATTGGATCTCAGTTAAGAATGTGACAAGCCGTCAACATTGCTTCACCCCAAAATCCATCACTCAAACCCGAGTAGGATAACATGGAATTAACCATCTCTTGTAGAGTACGGTTTTTCCTCTCCGCCACACCATTAGATTGTGGTGCATAACCGGCGGTTGTTTTATGTATTATACCCATTGAGTTAAAATAATTAGGATCATAATATTCACCTCCTTTATCGGTTCTTAACCTTTTAAGTTTACTACCAATTTGTAATTCTACTTCATTTTTGTAAACTTTAAAGTGGTCAAGAGCCTCATTTTTTGTATGTAAAAGGTATACATAACAAACTTGAGAAATCATCAATAAAAGTTATTACATACTCTATATTTCCCAAAGACGGTGTACTATGAAAATCACAAAGATCACTATGGATTAACTCCAAAATTTCGGATTTTCTTTCAACACTTTTAAATGGTGTTCTAGTGATCTTATTTAACATGCACGTTTTGCAATTTTTAGACATTTTAACACACATAGAAATAAGTTCATGTTTAGACATAAAAGAAACTTTGTCAAAATTTACATGTCCTAGTCTAACATGCCACAAATAGTGCAAATCATCACTTTCATTCATACTTAAAACATTACATATAGAAATCTTATTTAAATCTAAAGATAGTTTAAACAAACAATTATATAAATAAGCACGTCCAATAAACAAATTATTTTTAGAGATAATACACCTATCGGCTTATTCAAACACTAGTTTGTAGCCCAATCGATTCAAAATAGGATCCGAGACTAAATTTCTACCTATTTCGGGTGCAAAATACACATCTCTTAAAACTAAGAGATTTCCCGAAGTAAACAATAGTTCAACTTGTCCTTTGCCTTGGACCATGATAGGTGCATTGTTTCCCATGTAGAGATGCTCCCCATCAACAACCTTGTTAAAGGATTTGAACCATTGTGTAGAATTGCAAACATGCCTCGATGCCCCCGAATCGATCCACCAAGACAAAGAATCATCCTGCATAGCACTAATATTAGTATTCATAGATGAAAAACTTATATCAGAATTTTCATTCAAAATTGCAAGATTACCTTGAGTGGATGGTCCTTTGCTTGTTGAAGCTTGACCACTCCCCTTTCCCTTCTTTTGCTTGTTCTTTAGAACGAAGCAATTTTTCCTTCGGTGCCCGGGTTTACCACAGTCCCAACATACCTTTTCGGTATCTGGAATAGTAGCCTTGCCCTTGGAATAATCATTCCTCTTCCTTTTATCTCTAGGACGGGATGGTGGTTTCCCTTCCCCAACCATGTTGATCGTAGCAACATTAGAATTTTCATCCTTTCGGTTCTCATGAACCCGAATGCTAGACTCAACAATAATATGTTGTCCAAGGTGGGAGAGTGTAATCTCCTCTCTTTTATGCTTAAGAGCATGTCTAACATCCCTCCAAGAAGGAGGCAATTTGTCTACTACATATGGGAGTGTTCCATAAAATTTTCAAGTCCAAAATAGTCCATTTAGTATTTATTTTATATTTTATTGTTTTGGGTCTTTTAAAAGTTCAGGGTCAATAGATGGTCATATAAACTTATCCAATGAGCCAATACCAAACCTACTACCCATATAGGAGTCTCATTATAGCTCGAAATATCTTTATTTAGTAATTATTTCAGATTTTAACATTTATATTTAATTGGTAAATATTCAAACACATAGAAAAAATTCATTAAAAATACCAAAAATTTATATTTTGTTCCAAACTTGAAGGAAACATAATAATATGGTTTTATAAACTATTTTATCCACTAAGATTATATTTAACCCCCTTTAATATATTAGAACTTATTTTATTACTTAAAATTCCCTAAAGAAACATTTTAATGAAATAACTTTAAGGAAATGAACCTAAATGATTTTCTAACTTTTACCGTTTATATGATATACATTCCCAAAGTTCATAAGCTCAGACAAAATTCATTCACAACATTAACTTCACAAAAACATCTCAAAACATCATTTCTACGCATTTTTACATAATATTTAATAAAATTTACATGTATGAACACTAAAGTAACAAATTCACATAATAAAACATACATGTATCAATAATATCGTATTATTATTATTATTATTATTATTATTATTTTTTTTTTTTTTTTTTTTTTGGCAAAGTAAGTATTATAAAATGCCAGAGAAAAAGATAGCCGAAGCTTACAAAAGGTCCGAGAGACTGAGTAGACTAACCCACCTAAGCTTCTAAGGGACAGGCCCCTTGTCATATGCTAGGACGGGAAAGACGACTCCAAAGAAGAGAACAATGCTCCTAGTCTATGCAATGATAATATATCCACTAAGGATTTACAAAGACGATACATATAACTATGCAAAAACTTAGAACCTATACATTCAATGTTCAGAACATGACACAAACAGCAGCTTGACTCTTTTGGTCTGCCACAGCAGGCCTCCATCAATCCAAGATTTCTTTAGCAGAGCTTGAGCAATAAAACTACCAATCAAACAGCAAAGTAGTGCATACAATGCTCATGATCACTAGTTCCAAACACACGGCCAGACCAGCAGCATTCAGCAGCGGCATTCAACACCAGCAGCAGCACTTGAGTTTCATACAAGCTGTTATAAACAGCCAGACCAATTGCCAATTAGCCACCATGAGCCTCCCTGCATCAAGTAGGTGGTCATGGCACTAAGAGGCCTCAAAACAGAATGCATTATCACCAAAAAAAAAACCTCTAGTTATGACCGCTGATTCAATGACTTCTCACAACTCCTATGACCCAGCAGGCTGGAGCAGCAATAGGACGACCCAAACTCAAACCAGCAGCATCACAACATAGACACCAAACTAGGCAGCAACACACAACATAGTGGGTACACTCATACGAACTGTCTTGTAAGCAGCAATAACACAAGGTCATTTAGACCAAACCTTCCAATAGGTTACAAGCAGCATCATGAGGAAGCTCAGCAACTCAAGACACAATGGAAACCATGAAACACAAACCAGCATTCCAACTCAAGGCAGGAAACAAGTCCATGTGATAGTCTCAACAATGAACCTAGCAGCAAGCTTTCGATTTAGCTAATTTGCATATGAAACCAAGCTATCGCTTTGCTGATAAGTACCGCAGTATGAGGCCACGCTCTCACCATAGCAGCCCAGCAGCTTCTTTGCTGCTTGAATCTTACAGCTCAAAACCATCACAAACACAATACCATTACACTTGACTACAGACCCGTATGGTGCGATTCCTAAAGCAGCAGCCAAGAAATCAACCGGATTCTAAAGCACCAAGTGTTGCAACGAGCAAGAGAATTCTCTTTGCTTGAAAGAGAAAAAGGAAAAGCCACCATAGTTGCTACCCTCAAGAGACACAACTGCTATAGCAGTTCATAAACAATAAAAGACAATCCCTAACACATTGGGTTGAATTAGGAATTGAAGATCAATTTTCAATTGTCTTTCGAAAATTGGGGTTTAGGGAATTTAACGACCATACCTAGGACTGAACAGCCTCGACGCTTGCCGGTGATGATGAATGCAACACCTTCAAAGGTGGAGGCATCTCCTTCAATCGGCCATAAACAGGAGAATTGGGATCTGAAAGGAATTCGAACAATTTCGAATTAGGGTTTCGTTCTTCGATTCCGTACACTCGAATTCGCCAAAAACTAGACCCCAATCTTCAATATTATTATTATTATTATTATTGTTGTTGTTGTTGTTGTTGTTGTTGTTGTTGTTGTTGTTGTTGTTGTTATTATTATTATTATTATTATTATTATTATTATTAAGATTATGATTATGATTATGATTATGATTATGATTATGATTATGATGATTATTATTATTATTATTATTATTATTATTATTATTATTATTATTATTATTATTATTATTATTATTATTATTATTATTATGGCAAAAAAAAATTTCCATTCACCAGAAAAAACCAAATACGTCAAGGCAAGGAATCTCATCCCATCTTATGTGCATCAGTGTGGAAACAAGGCCCACCTTCTATGAAGGAATTCCTCGCCCCACTCTTCATGTGCATACGAGATAAGAGAGGCCTATAAAAACAGAGTCAGCTAAAAGATCAATGTCTGTAAAATATGCTATACACTAGATCAACTCTACATTATACCAACACATAATAGCAAAACCAAATGCATAAAAGCCAGCATAGCAGATGAGTAGCTATTGATCAACACATCAGTAGCATCAAGATAGCAGCTTTGCTAGTACCGACAAAATAAGACAGTAGCATCATAGGCACAAGCATTACACTAAGAAACTGCACCCACTCATCAACAGAGAAGCACTAGCACAACCAGCTACTCAATCAGATGCCACAAACCAGTATAGGCAAACAAGATAGGACGACATCAGCAACTAGAAATCAATACCAGCAAAAAAGAAGCCTCCACAAGAAGTGTAATATGCACTCAATAGCAAGAGAAAATCAGCCAGCAGAGCAAAGCACAATGCACCAATAGACTGAACTGATGGCACCATCCAAGAAGCCTCAGACAGCAGCCAACCGATACCAAAACAACAACCAATAGAACCCAGATTACACAGCATCAGCCAACAGTTTTGCTTACTGTTGTGCCAAGCACCAAGTCTCACTATAGTTTTAGCAAGGAACTAGCAGCAACAGCTATGTACCTCTGATGGGCGCTCGACCTGTCAAGCAGGTCTAATCGATCGAGCAAGACACAGGGGAAAGATTAGTAGGCACTGGATGGGCTGTAACCGCCCCAAATAATGTAGGCAAAGACTAATTGGAATTTAGTGTTAAACAAGCGGAAATTCACTTTTGCCAGCACAATTAAGGGCGTTACTTAAAGGTTTAACCAATGTCCAAGTAAAATACTTCAATAAATACAATTAGGAGAAAAACGGCTTGCTACGCCTTTACCATTCAACTCAAATATATAGGCATAAAACATTAACCTAACTTACCAAAAAACTCCTAACAAAATATTTACAAAATATTCACCAATATTCACCAAAATATACTCACTATATAAACATATCCTAATATTCACCAAAATATATCCCACACAGGCCCGGCCCTGGGGGTAGGCCAGTGGGGCAACCGCCCAGGGCCCAATTTGTGAGAGTAGAAATTTAGAGGAAAAGGGGCCCAAAATCTGTAGACATCCATAGAAAACGGGGCCCAAAATCACACAGGAAAACTTAACTACAAAAAGTGAAAAAATATGGAAAAAGAAATCCAGTCACGCGTGCATTGGGAAACAATTATTATCCCAAATTAATGTCATTACTGCTCTATTCTATTTTTATTAGTTTTGTCTTGGGAAGATCAATGATCCAGAAATTACCTTTCTCAGATCTTAATAAAGTATTTACTCTAATAAATCTTGATCTTTAAAAAAATGAATATTTTAAAATTTAACCAAGAATTTTGATGGAGGAATGAGACTATGAGAGATATAGAAAAGAAGATGATGATGAATAAATGAAATAGAGTTATCACTAATGAAATTAGAGGAGATAGAAAAGAGCTTACTACTAAATTACCCATGAACAACAGAATTACAATTTAACAACATATTCAGTCTTGGAATTTCATCTTCTACGTCGACCATGATTCGTTGTCTTCAAGTTTGACAGTGGCTTGAACCCTTGATGGCTGATGCTGTCGCTTGGGATTGACGGTGGTCTTCAATCTTATAGTGGTAATTTACATCATTTTTGTTTTAAAGCTTGAATAAAATGTTTGGTTTTGTTAATTTTTTAAAAATGTATAAATATGGCGATTTATTTTATGTCAATCGATACTATGTGTTATTTGAAGACATTGAAGATAGTCATTATTGTGTGGTGTGTACGCTTCTTATTAAAAAAATAAAATACATTGAAGGGTACATCAATGTCGTCTTTACAATTTACTACTTCTATATATTAGTGGTGACCCAATATAACATTGTGATAAAAGGGAGCATAATGGTGATATAACCTATGAAAATTTTTGTTTTACTTAATTAGTTTAATATAAGTTAGTTTAATCTTTCTCAATATTGTTTATGAAAGGGCCCCAATATAGATTTTTGCCTAGGACCCCAAAAATCTCAAAGACGGCCCTGATCCCACAATATAAAGATATTCTAACACTCCCGCTCAAGTTGGAGCATGTAAATTATGAATGCCCAACTTGTTAAGAAGAAAAGAAAACTGTCGTTTTCCAAGTGCCTTCGTTAAAATATCTGCTAACTGATAACTGGTAGGAACATACGCAGTAGCTAGATTATCATTCACCAATTCATCACGAACAAAGTGACAACCTACCTCTATATACTTAGTACGATCATGAAAAACAGGATTTTGAGCAATATGAACAGCAGATTGACTGTCACAATACAACTTCATAGGCTTGGAATGTAAAATACCAAGAGAGGACAACAAAGATTTCAACCACTTTAATTCACAAGTTGTAATTGCCATAGCGCGATACTCAGCTTCAGCGGAAGAACGAGATACAGTCGGTTGTTTTTTAGTCTTCCAAGAGACAGGGGAACGACCAAGATCCCATAGAACCATATAATGAACGACGGGTCAAAGGACACGCTGCCCAATCGCTGTCACAAAAAGCCGTCAAACATAGGTCCTTCATAGGACGTAACAATATACCCTGGCCAGGACTACCTTTGATATAGCGAAGTTTTCTGATTGCCACATCCCAATGTTGCACCTGCGGGTTACTCAAAAATTGTGCAAGAGTATGAACAGAATAACTTAACTCTGGACGAGTTATAGATAGATAAACAAGTCACCTAACTAAGCGTCGATACTGATCAGGTTGAGAGAATGGCTCCCCCTCGGCATATGCAAGACGATGGTTCTGCTCCATATAGCTAAAAAAATTGAGATAACATAAATGACTCGATGAGTAAAAAAAATAGTAAATAGACATTTAAATAATAAACACACTTAATTATGAACCCCAACTTGATGTATTCTAAATGCCTACTTGCCATGCCCTAAATCCTTACATGAGTTATCCTAAATGACTAATTAATGTATCCTAAACATCTACTTGAGGTATCTGAAACTCTACTTGAGGTGTGCTTAATGCCTACTTTACTAATGAAAATCAATAAAAACACAATTCATATATACGTATATTCTAATGGCATTTTCATGCTCATCTTCAATCTTATTTTGAAGTAAAAATATTTAATATAGCTATAACTCATTTATATTCTGTATGGGCAAAGTTGTTAAAATCGTGATTCTACTTAGAATCGTTTAGAGACGTAGAATCGAATCGGTAAAATCGAATTGTAAAATCGTACGATTCTACAAATAAACTTAAAAATATTAAAAATATCTAGTTTCTTATCATTATTATCCAATTCAAAAGTTTAAATTTATGAATTACAGTTTGTTTCACTTTATTTTTAAGAATATAATAAAAACTTTTCAATAATTAGTTTAAATCTTTATATCGATTAAGAAATTTTGTTTTTTAAAAAAATTTCATGATGGAAAATACGGAATTTATTTGAATATGTGAATGGGATTAGTAAAATATGATACATAAGAAAAATTTAAATATTCATACTATATTAGTAGAATCAGATCGTTAAATCGTAGAATCGTAGAATCGTGTTATGATTCTACCTCTAAAAATTTTATTCCAACCAGAATCGTAAGATTCTACAACTTTAAGATTCTAACTACGATTCAAATCGCTCGCTTGTTTTTGAAATGTAAAATCGTAGAATCGTAGATTAGAATCGCGATTTTAACAACCATGTGTATGGGTAAAAATATTAAACAAGATT
Source organism: Amaranthus palmeri (assembly GCA_019776075.1). Classification (NCBI taxonomy): domain Eukaryota; kingdom Viridiplantae; phylum Streptophyta; class Magnoliopsida; order Caryophyllales; family Amaranthaceae; genus Amaranthus; species Amaranthus palmeri. The sequence continues at coordinate 480,951 of JAAKBH010000077.1, forward strand.
AATTAAGGTAAAGCTTGGTCAAAGAAGGTCAAATCTGGAGTTATCTGGCAACATAGCCTCTGGGAGGACTGTCATCTGGAAACATTTATCTCCCAGGGTATAAAGAAGATCTTGAGCAAATGTGAGGGTTCCCGCATGAGGAACTCACGTGAGTGTTAAAATATTTATCCCATATTTGTATGTAAACATATGTAATGACACATGTAAGAAAGAAATAGAACACATGCAAGGAATGTTCTAGAATGAATCCGAGCCCAATCATTTGATATAAATGCAAGGAGACATGCAATAAAGAAAGAGGATGACAAAATACTCGTATACTAAGCAAACTCTGTAAGTAAAACTCAAAAACACTTTTTCATTAAAAGAGATGTTCCCGGAAACTTCGTTCCACAAATGACCTCACGTCTAAACAAGTCCTAAGCCATAATCCACTTGATAGCCACAGTGCATCTTAAAGGACTGGTTAAGCAAATCCTAATCTTTCTGATACTAACTTGGGTGTCGGAGAAGGCCCTTGGGAGAACACCTCCCAGGCCGTTTCTAACGGTTGTGTTGATATTTTCAGGCTCCATTCACTCACACCCTTAAGATCTTGTTGCATAACGGGCGAAGAATTAAAGACGTTCACCCTCTCAAGCACAATCTACTTAGTCAAATCACGGGATTAAGTGGGTTGTTTACTTAATTAATTGTCCGACCGAATCCGGCAGGAACAATTTTGCACTAGAAGGAGGGGCAAATTTTCTTTCTTCGCTAATTGTTACTTCAAGAATTTTCTTTAAGAGGGTTGAAAGGGCAAGCCATTCTGAGAGTCAGAGACAGACTTCCAGCCAGTCGCGGAGGTCTAGGGTTCAAAGAAGAAGAAATAGAAATGAGGCCTAGAGAATCGTCCATGAGAAAAGAGCCATGCGACGGAACGAATGTTCGACGAGCCAGACTCATGGGAACTGTTCCCGAAGGGAGCTTACCCCGGAGAATCAGCAGGTTCTCATGGACGGGAACATGATCTCAAAGATAGCAGAGGCCGTGGCTAATGTTGTCCGAACAGAAGTAGGAAACCCTGATCAGAATCATAGAAATCAGTTTTCCTCAGAAAGAGATGCGGACAAGGAAGATGAATCTTATCATCCTGGGACAAGGGGAGAGTTAGACCAGCAAAGGTTGAAAGGAAGTAGGTTGAGACACAGGCGGGATGAAGGAGAGTCTATGTTAGGCAATCGATATGCCAGGTACAAGACCCCGTCCAGGCCTGGAGCTTCTTCCCAGCAAGGTACCCACATAAAACGAGGGTGGACAAAAACTGTTTACCCGCAAACTGACTCTCAGCCAGCAACAAGAGAGTCAGGTACAACAAAGAGGGCTTCAGCAAAAAGTAGGTTGGGTAAGGAAATCTCGACTTCCTCGTTAAGAGCTTATGAGGGGCAAGACGAGTCGGTGCATGTAGAGGCCAGCAAGCCGCCGGAGGTCCATCTGTTGCAGGGAAAATCCCCCTCATCGAACCTACCACCGAGAATCCCAGAAAATCAAAAGATAGGGTTTTCAGGTGAGTCACCGTTTGTTGCAGAAATCGCGGCATCGCCGGCTAAAAGAGTAAAATTTCCGGCCCACCTGACGTACAAAGGAGAATCCTGCCAAGTGCTCACCTCGTCGCCTTTAATAACGAGATGAGTATGGATAGTCACACAAATGCAAGCTGGTGTAAGAATTTCATCTTGACTCTGGCTTGCAACGCACAAAGATGGGCACAAAGCCTCCCAGGCGGATCAATCTCATCATTTGATGAGCTGGCTGAAAAATTCAGAAGCCACTTTTCTTCAAGAACAGCGAGATCAAAACAGTCCATCGAGATGATGAACATCCATCAGGGGAAAGATGAATCGTTGTGAAGTTACGTCTCTCGTTTTGATAGGGAAAGTTTGCTTGTGCTAAACCCAGAAAAAAATCTCTTAACTTTCGCTTTCAGACAAGGCTTGAATTCCAAAAGGCCTGAGAGTGAGGCCCTGAAGTGCAGTAATCAGTGGACGTACTTGAAAACAATATCGGAGAATATGCTCAATCTCACATTGATGTCGAGGATTTCAAGTCGATTACTGACAACATGTAGAGTAAGGGGAAGATACGAAAAGGAAATGGGAACTTGAAAGGAGTTGAGGACAAGAACTTAGGGTTTAGAAGAATTTCAAGAGAAAACACTAATTCAGGGAATAATAGAGGTGAAATAAAGCACAGTCGAAAATATATATAGCAGGGTAACTTATTTCGAAATCATAGAAAGGAGGAAAATCAATCGTTTAAGGTGATGACGCTTGGAAGCTAGAAGATCAACTGTCTGTGATTTTCCCGCCAAAACTCCAAAGGTCGTAGACTAGGGTTTAGGCGATTGGGCGGCTACAACACAACGATTGGACGGGTCATTAATGCATAAACAGTGAAATGATGGCTATAAACTCACTAGATTGTGCTAGTACGGAGATAACTTACACGCAAAAGAAAAATCTAGAGAGATGTGTAGAAAGAAGTTCTTAAAGTTTCCACAAAATAAGAGTGAGATGCAAACACACAGAAAGGAAAAGTTGCCAGAAACGTTAGTTCGACGAAGGATTAACGACTTTGTTGATATTTTCTTTGACTTTGGGAAGGCATTATCGTCTCTTATTAGATTAAAATTCCTTCCCATGTCAAGGATAATACAAATGAGATTGTTAGAAGATTGATTCACCCGCCATCCCAACGTCAAAGAAAAAACGGAGGATTGGATAGGAATATTAGGGTTGACTACAGTCGGGAAAAGAGAGTTATCAAGACCCACTGTTGTCACCGCTAGGATTCCTTTTCCTATTTGTGTAGAAGTGTAGGGTGACTAGGATGGGAAGATTCCCACAAAAAGGAACTAGCACCAACACTTTCTTTTCCCCTCCTCCTAGCGTACGTCCTCCACCACCGCCTCGACGCTATCGGAAGTTTAGGATGTCCATGAACCCAGCGAGCAGAGGAACTCCTATGGGAGAAATGGGAGGATTCCCACCAAAGAAGGGAATGCCTTCAAGCAAGAGGGAAAAGCTTCAAATCAAGGCATCCTTTGAGTGATAAACTCGTAACACTTCCTGAAAGCGGTGGGTAGCCCTGGTACAAGAATATCAAAGATAATGTACGGCGACTAGGTGTTGACAGTAGAAGCCAATTAACGACTGGCCGCAATCGAGGACAAAGACAAATGCAAAGGTATTCTTGAAGCTTTCTTGAAAATCCTATGAAAAGGCGAGAAAGCGACACATACCAGAAGATCGACACATCCCTTAAGACAGACCCACGAAATTCTTGAAAAGAGAATTTGTAGGTCTGGGGGGTAGATTGTATGGGTAAAAATATTAAACAAGATTAATTAAGGTAAAGCTTGGTCAAAGAAGGTCAAATCTGGGGTAATCTAGCAACATAGCCTCTGGGACGACTGTAATCTGGGAACAGTTATCTCCCAGGGTATAAAGAAGATCTTGAGCAAATGTGAGGGTTCCCACATGAGGAACTCACGTGAGTGTTAAACATTTATCTAATATTTGTATGTAAACATATGTAATGAGACATGTGTTGGATAATGTATATGAGTGGATTATTAAATTGTAATTCAACACATGTAAGAAAGAAATAGAATACATGCAAGGAATGTTCTAAGGGACCATAAGAGAGAATGAATCCGAGCTCAATCATTTGATATAAATGCAAGGAGACATGCAATAAAGAAAGAGGATGACAAAATACTCGTATACTAAGCAAACTCTGTAAGTAAAACTCAAAAACACTTTTTCATTAAAAGAGATGTTCCCGGAAACTTCGTTCCACAAAAGACCTCACGTCTAAACAAGTCCTAAGCCATAATCCACTTGATAGCCACAGTTAGGGATGGTCACGGGTCTAGGACCCTGTTGGACCCACCCCAGACCCGCCCCGTTTTTAAGGGTCTGGGTCTTATTTTTTGAGACCCTTCGGATCCGGGTCGGATTTGGATTTAAAAAATAATTGGCGGATTCGGGTTCGGGTCCAATATTCGGACCCTAGACCCGCCCCTTGGATCCTTATAAATATTACATTGTCCATTTTTATTTGTCTTCTTGTATAAATTATGCCCCCAACACTTATTTTTTTCATATAATCATAAAATATATAAATAATATTTATGCTACTTGCTAAGTGCTAACTCAATTACCCTTATTTCATGGGCTCAAACTAGTGTTTATAATAGAATTTAAGCGTATTTGGGTGATGCTATGCGAGTTTGGATGTTAAATTAGTATCGAATATTTGTAAAATACGATAACAACTCTCTTACAAATATACGAAAAATATAATGACTTACAAATGTTTCAAATTTGACAAATTAAAGAGATTTTCTTTAGACCCACTAAGGACCCATTAAGGACCCTAGACCCATCAGATTCGGAGGGTCTGGGTCCAGATCTGAAAATTTTGGACCCTTAGGGTCAGGATCCGGGTCTGGAACTCAAAAAATTAAAAGGGTCTGGGTCCGGGTCTGGTTGGACCCGCTGCAGCCCCGCCCCATGACCTTCCCTAGCCACAGTGCATCTTGAAGGACTGGTTAGGCAAATCCTAATCTTTCTGATACTAACTTGGGCGTCGGAGAAGGTCCCCGGGAGAACACCTCCCGGGCCGTTTCTAACGGTTGTGTTGATATTTTCAGGCTCCAGCCACTCAAACCCTTAAGATCTTGTTGCATAGGGGGCGAAGAATTAAAGACGTTGACCCTCTCCAACACAATCTACTTAGTCAAATCACGGGATTAAGTGGGTTGTTTACTTAATTAATTGTCAGACCGAATCCGGCAGGAACATATTCTAATCAGTTTGATTTTGTGATATAAATTGATCAAATTCTTGCATCAAACCTTCCATTTGATTTCAGATGAAAATCAAAAAGAATTTTAGGTTGAAGTTTTATGAATTGTTATTTCAAAAAAGATTTAAGCATTTTTTTGTATAACCGTCTGTTACACGATTTAGTTAACATCTTTTTTTAAAACAGATAATTGTAATGGTTGTGCCTCTTGAGAGGCATCTCTCAGAGAAACAGTCTCTAAGTAAGCCGACTAATACTGTTATAATCAAAGGTAAGAAATTATAAAGTAATGGAGAAGAAGAAATTGAAGATTTAGTTCCCTCATTTTGAGGGTAAATATATACTCCTATGTACCTTGTAATTTGAAGTATAGAGAAAACTTTTTTTAAAGAAAAAGATAGATAATTGTAATTAATGAAGAGAGAGAAAAAATTGTATTGTTGAAGTTAAAAGAAAATTGAAATGTATTGATAAGATTAAAAGGAAGTGGTGGGTCATAGTCCAAAAGTAGAAATGCCCATTTTCAGTTTTTCTTTTTCTCCATCCTGGCAAAACTACTCATCTTCCTTTCCAAACTCCATTTATGGTTTTCAATCTTCATCTTCATCTCTCAAACTCCATTGTTAATTATTATCTATTTATCTTCTTTAACATTAGCAAAACTATCAAAGTTATGTATTTATACTTTATCATTTTCGTCTTTAAAGCTTTCATTTTCATTTTTATTTTTTTGGGTTAAATGTATTATATATCAGTTGGATTCACAATTTTCTGATTTTTTTTTAAATTAAGCTTCATCAAAGGTGTAAATAATAGATGTTGAAAAAGACAATAATGACTGATGTTTAAAGAAAATTAATTAAAGCAATTGTGGTTATAACATACTCCTTCCATTTCTTTTTAATTGTCTCATTTCCTTATTCGGCAAATTCATATGAATTGTCCTATTTCCTTTTTTGCCAATGATTTTTTTACCTAAATATCTCATACTTACACAAGTAATGACCAAATTAACATCACGTTTACTACTTACAATACTCAACTACCACCTTTACAATTAATTTAATTAATTAAAATACGTCAACTACTACCTTTTGGTGGACCCCGTCTCACTTTTAATATCTGCATCCAACCAAATGGATTATTTGAAATGGTTTGGGAGCAGTAATATATTGAGTTATAACATAATATATTTGTAATTATAACATAATATATTTAATGCTATAATCATAATATATTTGAAGTTATAACATAATACTCCCTCAAATTTACTTCAGTCGTCTCATTTACTTTTTCACATTTGTTGAGGTAGCATTTTAATTCTTAATATATCTAATTATGCTTAAATAAAAATTATGAAAAGTTGATATTAACAATCCTCAAACAAGATCTCACATGACTATGTTTTAACTTATAGATTAAGAATAAAATACAAATTAAGAGGGATTAATGAATAGTGTCAAAAATCAAATGGGACAACTGAAATGAATTCGAGGGAATATCTATAAAAACTACTAATGAAAAAACGAGACTGACACGTGTTTGATTCTCAGCTAAAATTTTCCCGCTCATTTTAACGTGCATGAGAAGATTTAATAAGCAATATTATTTCCAAAATATTTATATTGGTAAAAGAGAATAACTTCTTGACATAGTAAAATGAAACGAGACTAAATTTGTAAACTAGAATTATTTTCCAATATTATTTTCAATATTATTTCTGAAATAAAAGAGAATAATATCTTGATATAACAAAATTATTTTTTTCAAGATTATTAACTACCCGTAGAATTAGTATATCTTCATGATTATACTGAGATGCAAATTTATGTCATTGCTACTTATTTACTTTATATTTTTACTTTAAAATTAGTTTTATTTGATAAAACAAATAATTTTCTTTTTAAAATAATTATACGAACTGTAATTTTTTTTTTCAAGATCTTTAAAATGAGATTAAATTTATAATATTTTTGACTCTTTATAAGAATTTAAAAAATCATTCAATTATTAAAAAACAATACTACATTATAAAAAAAATTATGTTTATTCATTAAAAACTATAAAGTAAATTTATTCATAAATATATAGTTACGAAAAAAATAAATATAAGATCTCACTTAACTATGTTTTAACTACTAATGAAGAAACGAGACTGCCACGTGTCAGATTCTCAGCGAAAATTTTCCCGCTCATTTTAACGTGCATGAGAAGATTAACTAAGCAATATTATTTCCAAAATATTTACATTGGTAGAAGAACATAACTTCTTGATATAGCAAAATGAAACAAGACTAAATTTGTAAACTAGAATTATTTTCCAATATTATTTTTAATATTATTTCTAAAATAAAAAAAATAATATCTTGATATAACAAAATTAGTTTTTCAAGATTATTAACTAACTGTTGAATAATTACATCTTCATAAATGCGTAATTTCACTTACAAATAATTATACGAACGGTAATTTTTTTTCAAGATCTTTAAAATGAGATCAAATTTATAATATTTTTGACTCTTTATAAAAATATAAAAAAATCATCCAATTATTCATTAATATTACTACATTATTAAAAAAATTATGTTTATTCATAAAAAACTTTAAAGTAAATTTATTCATAAAAATATAGTTACGGAAAAAATAAATATATGATCTCACTAGACTATTTTTTAATTAAAAGAGGTCGAAGAGTGATATGTTGTCTGTTGAACAACCAAGCGACAGGAATAAAGTGACATAGTTTGGGAACTAAAATAAAATGACAAGAATAAAGTGACATAGTCTGTGAACAAGGATAAAGAGAAATGAATAAAGTAACACACACATATGTTTCTTAAAAATACTAACAATTAGCCTCTTTATAATATTTAAAGTACATATAATCTTAAAAATAAATATTATTCAAGTATAAAAATAATTTAAAAACTTTTTTTGCAATCTCCGAGCAGAGCACGAGTATCATCTAGTATTTAAAAAAGACGATCTCTCAAGAGCCTGAATAAAATATCATAATAAATCAACTCGCTAACTAATATGTAACGCCCAAAAAAATACCCAGTTTCAAATACCAATAACAAATCTTAAACCATACCAAAGGATCACTTCATAGTTCATATAGAAGTGGCAGTTGGTTCACATAATAAGGCATAAGAAAGCAACCACACACCTACAAGAAGCCTTCAAATATTAATATACTCCATAATGCTGAATATTAAGCAAAAACATCTATAATATGACATTAAATATAATCAGCGTCAAAATTTATTTTCGTACACCAAATTCAACATAACTTTGAAAAAGAGCTTAAAAATCTCAAATTTTTTGAGCTGATGATAAAAATCAAACCATCATCCAACAGGATGTGCCTTAACATCTGTATTGTGCCTCCTGTATTTTGCTTGGGCAAATCAATTAAGCAACTTACATGACTTATGCCTCATTTATTACAAAATTGTACAGTCATCACTCCTAGAGCTTTGACTTCTCGTTGACGTAAAACTACAGTTCAACCAATTGATTAACATATAATTAAGTTGGTTAATAAAAACAGATCACAAACCTAAAAATCAAATTTAGAGCATCATTGATTCCGGGTTTTCAATGTAGCCTTTAAATGCTTTAAGCCATTCTGCACCAATAGCGCCTGCAAAATGAAAATCACATTAGATAACACTCCTAAAGTCCTAATATATAGAATTCATGGCATATAGAGTACTAGCTTGATGTTCTTAAAAAATATTACTTGATTTTAGGGAGATTAAAACAAAATATCTGAAATATGTGGATGGAATAAAGAGAGATTAAATCAATATGAATGTTAATTGGTGACAAGTATGAGGACAATTCCAACAAATGAAACATACAATTCAAGATTCAGTGGGACTAACGAAAGTGAAGATTGTAACAAATTCAATTTGGCACTATTGTTTTGACAAATACTTCCTCTAGTTCAAATTAGTAGGTACGATTCTTGTTTCCGCGTAATCCAATTCATTATTTTGACCTTTAATAGCGTTAAATGGGCATAATTAAAGCTTATAAGGACTGATACTAACTACTAGGTAAATATGCATTCAGACGAATCAATAAGATCCCACATGTTCTTGTACATAAAAAATTAATAAAACAAACGTTATTAATGAATAGCTACCAATTTTTATGCAAGTAAAACAACTTATTTGAACCAAAGGTAGTAATAAATAAGGATATGAATGATCAAAGTTATGCACATTCACAGCTCAAATACACTATCCCTAACGGAGTAAGTAAAATGGAACGAGGAGAGAGTTGTTTACTAAAAAACACATTTACTAAAAAACACAACTGCTACTCACCATCGATGACACGATGATCACAGCTTAGCGTAACGGACATGAAGGAAGCAAATTTATATGGGTCGGCACCAACTCCAGGTACAACTCTTTTCTCAGCTGCATGAATACAAGAAAAAATATTAGTCATACATCATTTCTTTTAAAATTCCATTCAAAAGTCAGAAAATGTAGTTTCATCAGCTCCATGGAAACACATTGCTTACCAGCGCCAACTGCAAGAATGGCTGCCTGAGGAGGATTAACGATAGCACAGAATTGTTTGATTCCAAAAGGACCTCCAAGGTTTGACACCGTGAAAGTGCCACCCTACAGTGAAAACAATCAAAATAATCAAAAAATCAGACAACCCACAAGGCCACAACTATAGCTTTCCATCCAAAAGTTTTCTCTACCTCATAGTCTGCTGGTTTCAAGCTATTTTCTCTTGCCTTCTGAGCCAAATGTTTAACTTCTTCAGAAATTATAGATAATCCTTTCTTGTCCGCGTCCTACAAGTACTTATTTGATCAGCAGCAATTTTCAATAAGTTTCCACAATAGCATAAAAAGAGACATCACATACCCGAACAACGGGAACATATAAACCATTATCAGTCTGCACTGCGACATTGATATTCACATTATGATACCTGAACCACACGGGACAAGTACATTTAATCCAATCTTTTCAAAAAGAGAAATATTATCGCACAAAAGGTCACATAATTCTCATCTACACCAAGAAGATATAAACAAAGATCAAAAACAGCATTTAACAAGATACTCACTGGCGTATGTAATCATTGGTCCAAGAACTATTGCATGCTGGGACTTTCTTCAGGGCCAAAGCAGCAGCCTAAACAAAGAGACAGCTTTAGAAACTCTAGAAACTAAACATAATTTTTTGTACACAAATAACTTATGAAAAGCACTAATAACTTATGAAATGCACTACATTTCATAAAAATCGGCCAGAACAGGTGTAATTGTGGTAATACGCACAAATACCACTTAATATAGTTAAGAAAACCGAAACCAAAGCTTTTAGGCCTTAAGCACCATTGAGACTCTCCCAGTCTTCACCTACGTTTAGTTAAAGTATTGCTTTCATTGCTTCAAAAGATATGGCACTTCCGCCTTACTTATTAGTCAATTTCACTTTTTATTCATTGCCAAATACTTGCCAAGTCTACATTTCTTATTTACTATTCCGATAACAGCGTTTGAAAACAGTTGGACAATATACTTGATGATAATCTCTTTTCTGCAAACTTTAATTTTGATAACTAAAAAAATTTGAGAAAATGCAAATTCATTGTTTTTCCCGTCAAGTGAGATCTAGGCCAAGTTGATTCACGCAACAAATAAAACAAGATTAGTGAAAGACAGTGCAATAAGTCTACTATGAAGGAGAGAAAAACAGCATGATTGTTTTTCCTTATAGCATGCCCATCAAGTGAGATCTAGCCTAAGTTGCATGACGCAACAAATCTTATAATGTAAACAATATTTCAAGCTGCATTAAATACAGAAACGACATTGACAATTTAAAGATGAACAAATACCTTGATTACAAGATCATTAACAGATATCCTCTTCCCCCCAGAAGCCTCTTGTAATGAATTTAATTGGCTTCGCAATCTGAATGGCATCACAATTAATACAATCGTCCACTAACATACTGTAAATAAGCTTAAGAAGGTGAATACTCACTCCATCAGTTTGTCCACGCATGTATCTACTGTCAAATAATAATGCGGAATAGTTTGTTTTGACGTTAATAAGCGTGCAGCTGTGATCTGTCGAGTTGAAATATAAAAGGAAAACAAAGTTACAGCTCTCACAAAGTGTTTGACAATAGCAAAGAACAGTAATGAAATCACTCAAAAAATGAAGGTATTCATGTTTTTGAAGCAAAGTCACAAAAGTTATTGCCTTTCTTATCTGAGAATGAGGGATATCCGTGAAGTCTAGACCAACTCCTTCAGAAGCTTTAGGTACAGTAACTGGTGATTCCTTGCCCCGAGAAGCTACATGAAAGGCAGATGTATACTATTCAAGTGTATATTTTAGAAAAAGATTTAAACAGAGATTACATAAATCTCCATCAAGAGAAATCATCCAGAAAAAATTTTGATTAGAAAATGTGCACATTACCCAAGTAATCTTCAATGTCAGCTTTCACAATGCGTCCATCAGGACCTGTTCCCTTGATGCTAGACAAAGAGACCTTTATCGTTTACAAGAAAATCGAGGAGAACAAATTAAAATATCACCGTTGAACCAACTCAATAAATAAAAATCCTGTAACATGTTGTATAATGTCGTAACTCACTTTGTGCTCCTCAGCCAACTTCCTTGCAAGGGGACTAGCAAATATTCGGTCCTCTTCTGGTGATTTCTGACTAGGTTTTGGAATATTTTTCTCTTCAGCAACTGCAGGTGCTGGAGCAGCTTGCTTTGCAGGAGCTTCAGGTTCAGATTGTTTCTTAATTTCAGGAACAGCAGAGCTGGATTCAGAAGATGTGTAATCCTTAAATTTAAGAATATCTCCCTCCTCTTCGACGGTGATAGCAATCACCTAGATAAAATAATAACCAAAGTCAAAGGCATTCCACCACTAGAACATCAAGTTTCAATGTGAGAAAGATAGAGTTGATTACAAGGCTACTTCAACAATACCAGATAGCAGCATCGACAAAGTATGGGAAACAAAATATCCGTCCAAATTACAGGTTTGAAGAGTTTGTGAATGTAAAATCTAATTTCTCTTAGATATAGCAGGTTCTAATTGCTTGGGTTTCACATATTAGATACAAGCAGAATAAATCGTGATTCAGCATTACAAACATTGATGTGAATTAAAAGAGGACATGCATTTTGTTAGCAAAGGCACACCACCCTCAGTCAACAATCAAAATTATAATCCGCCATTCAGAAACATTCTTAAGGATCTTAGTTAACCAGTCCTTGTTTGTAATATTTACCTTATTTACCTATTAAGTCGGGTGTGTTTTAATTCTAGTTGTGTGTATTTAGATTCTTGTTGTGTGTGCTTAGTCTAAGCTGGTTTGTAATATTTTAAACTCGGATTAGATTTACGTGTTTTAACATATAGTACATCAAGCAAAGATAAATCTGGTAGGTACGACAAGCAAGTGAAACAAAGAAATTAGCCAAGAAATGATTTATTCGGCCAAGAGCAAGTGAAGCAAAGAAGTCAGCCAAGGAGCAAGTGAAGCAAATAAGTCGGCCAAGAAGATGATCCATTTGGCCAAGAAGAGGTCAAAGCATAGATTAGTGGGTGGCAATCACAAAGGAAGTTTTATAACTTCTCATATAACTACCACATTATTTCGCTCTTAATTTTCCCTGCCTAATCTTTTGTAATCTGATTTTGTTATAATAATTTAGAAGTTAATTAACTTCTAAGATAGTGGTATAGTGTTATTAGGAAGTTACAAAGATAGTGGAGGAAATTGCAAAAAAGTTACTTCTTTGAAAGGGGCGTAGCGGAATTAGGAAGCTATTTAAGATCATGGAGCAACCATTTTCATTCGGTTTCCTTTAGAACAATCTAGGTTCTTTTCTTAGTTATTATTTTCTTAGCTTATCACTTCATTTAAAAATTATTGAATAGAAGAGAAAAATCAAAACTTTGTTTTTCAAAACCTTTATTGTTCTTATGATTCTTGGATTAGAATTAAATTTCCAAACGTTCGAATACTTAGTGTGAATGGCAAAGACATTTGTGACTTAAAAGCCTCCTTACTTGCTAATGGACCTATTTAGTGAGTATTGAGCCATCTATCTTTTCTTTCATGTTGTTAAAATTCAAAATTTAAAAAAAAAATAAAAAATAAAAAAAAAAAAACATTTCCTTTCTCCTTTTCAAATTCCCTAGGGTGTAGGCGGTCTTGCAACACATTTGAACTAAATAGCTCACTAGACATTGATCTGATTGCTAGTCTCTTTGTATTTCATTGATAATAAACTTTCATTTCAGTTGTGTATTTCAATTTTCAAGTCCAACTAAATTGTAGCCAATATTAAAAAAAATTCAAACGTCCAACTTCCAAATGACAATATAAAAAGAATGTTAGTATTAGACGGCAATTTATAGGTGCACACTGAAAATCTAGAATGTAAAACTTGAAGTGACCCAACAAGTTACTAGGACCATCAAAACAACAACCAATCAGTGATACTAGTCACTGCATATTAAAATATCTTCTCAAGTTTCACCAAACAAGTGCCTCTTCAATTGAGTTGAAAACACAAAGGGTTTTACCTTGTTTTGCATATGCTACAAAGAGATGCAAAGTTACACTCAAAACATTTGCATCTCTTCCTAACGTATGCTGCCCATACTACAAAACATGCATCAAAAATCAATTTAAACCACAGAAATGTCTCATCAAGGAAAACATGGCAGTTGAATATCACGCTTCCACTCACAATAAGGTCAAATTGAATATCATACTTCTACTGATTCAATTTAGTTGCTATACTTCTTGCTTTCACACAATTCTATACATTATATAAACTATAATAAATTAGTTGCGGATAACTAAAAAATAAAAATTTATAGAAAGTTGATAAATACAAAGTACAACTATATTAATTTATGAATAGTAGTTACACTGCAAGTGTAGCAATCAAAGGAAGAATATCAAAAAAAATAGACTTCATAACTCTCTCTCTCTCTCTCTGGAGTCCGGAATTAGCCAGCAATACTAAAGAAATAAAACCTCCAAATAAAGATGAGAAGTTAAGAGGAAAAATGAGATCGTAGGTGCCACCAACATTTTATTTGCAATTGCAACTCATCTGAACAGTTAGCAAAAAAGATGGAAAGCCAGATTTTTCTTAAAAGGAACCAGACAAGAAAGAAGACGGTCTTATAGAACATGCAGAACATGCAAGACATATGCAACACAGACTCCAGCACACAAAAACATGATGAGTATCCTGCATTTAGACAGGAACATAAAAACACAGGATCTATTATCCATGGCATATCAGCATAACACCATTCCAGATGTTAAACAAACAATTTATAATGTGAAAAATAATGCTTCTTTTTGGTCAGTAAAAATCAGGCAGCATTTTTTGAAGAATGTCACGTGAAATAACAAGACTACAGTGACTTGAATATGCAAAATATCTGGCCTTAAGTTGCATGATCTCCAATTCTAGGGTTCATGGATGTAACATAAATTATGCTTGCTTTTTGCAAATTGTAAAGCTAGAAGTTATTCTTTGATAGGTTCTTTAATAGATTGGCAGGAATTTATGAAATGATCAGTTTAAGCAGGATATGTAAGGAATATGAAATGATCACCAATAAATCCCCAAAGTAGTAAAATTGTATTTAAATGTGATGCAAACTAAAGATTCCATGCAATATACGAATCTTTTGTAGAATACTAGTTAAGCTCTCATGAACTTGAAGATGAATAGATCAAGTAAAACAACTCAATACCTCACCAACTTTGATTCCTTGTGCACCATCTCCTTTGATTATCTTGGCTATATAACCCTCCTCCATGGATTCCATCTCCACAGTGGCTTTATCCTTTGAAGATTGATGATGAAAAGAAATTAGTACCTTGGAGAACGCATAAAAGAAACCTACATTAGAAATAGACAAATTACATACTGTTTCAACTTCACAAATGACATCACCCGGAGAAACTTTGTCCCCCTCTTTCTTCAACCATCTAGCAATATTACCCTGTAATTACATTTGAAACATATTATATCTGAAATCAAATCTGGCATGACAAGTAAAGTGTAAGACATAAAAGTCACTTACCTCTTCCATAGTGGGTGAAAGAGAAGGCATGCCTATTTCTTGGTGAGGAGGCAGGTCTGAAAATAAAAAGCAGTTGAGCAAACATCATAATAGTGATTCAGCGTTTGAGTTTAATAGACATCATAAAGGCATTTACAAACCGAGACAAGAATTGAATAAGGAAAAAAGAACATATAATACAATCATCTTAATAAAAGAGAGACAGGGATGGACCATTATCTGGTTCTGTTATTGCATAGTTGATATTCATGCAAGAAGTATTGTGTCACAAACTCACAATTTGAAATGCAAGTCAAGACCAGTTTCAAACGGGTCAAATGACAAACTAACTTCTAAAGGAGAATGAATTTGTTTTCATGTACAGAGACTGGAAGGTCTTCTTATATGAATTTTAAAATGCCCATATGGGTACAGATAAAATACAACAGTTTTGTGTAAGATTTAGGACAAGGGACCACAGTCCACATCCATAAAGCTCAATGGACCATCAATTAAACATCATATTTGCAACATGATCAATGAAAGTGAACCATAGAAATTTAAATGATCCCTGACAAATGAAGATACCCGTAGAAAAAGAAATTTACCTGCATTTGATGAAAAGCTCCTTTGTGGATGTAGCTGCAGGCTAGAGCATGAAATAACATAAAAGAGGAAAAATTAAACGAGGAACAGAGGCAACTAACCAAAAGGATACAATCACCAAATCATAATATGTTAACAGAAGATCACAGACTAAATGTGCACCTGAAGTTACCCTTATAGAAGACTCCGTTACAACCTGTTTTCAAACTTGTCATACTGCTCATGAAAACTCCCGTTGCTGATGGCTATACATTTCATGCAACAATAAGGGGAAAACATATAGCTCGCATTGTTAAAGCATAAAAAAAACATGCATTTAACTTTATACAAGTCTATAGAACAGAAACCACATAGCTCTACTAACCGTGACAGTTTCACAGTTTGAAACCCTTTGGAACTGTGTGGTATTGCCTCTGCTTGAAATCCATCTACTAGAAGGACCAGAAATTCCCACTTTCTGATGCTGCCAGCTGGATTGATGGATCTTTGATTCATCTAGACAGAAAGCTCAAGTTTAAAAGCCAAAGTTTACAAGAGAAAATTTAAAAAGTTGTGAGGGTCACAAAAAAGCAGTGAGCGTGTGACAGTCAAAGTTGTGCACCAAAGTGCCGTGTGAGGTTGAATTTTAAGAAAAGGTGTTAGCTCACTGCCATGAACTCCAACCTATAAGTGCAACAAAGTCTTATAGCATTATGTATTGTTGGCCACTCTACACCTAACAGTTACTAAGGTTGGTTTTACTTTTTACATTCTCAAACAGACAAGTAATTATACGAACAAACAGAACACTTCTTATATAAACACTATAGAACAAACCAACTCCGGAATAAACTTTACATACCATCTACTCTCTTTACGCGAACATCATGAGAGAATTGACAAATAAAACGGGCAGGCCCGCGGCACAGAGAAGATTTTGAAGCAGCCTTCGACTGTCAAATATTGTGAGAACAAAAATCAGTATTACAATTTCATCAATGAAAGCTCCATCTATGAAAACCTACAACTATAAAATATCCAAAATTCCATCATAAAATTACTATGAATCAAGAGATATGCTCATCTTACAAAGTATCATTAAAAACTTTAAAATCACAGCTATCAAAACGGACAAAATATAAAATTTCATCATACAATTACCAATAGATGTACATCTTCCAGGATCAGTGAAACACATATTTTTCAAACTTTAAAACTTTCTAACTGTTTAGTCATATCACCATTTAATTGCAGGACTATTGAATCGGGACCCCTAAGTTATGGAACATCAAAACCAATAACAAATTGCAAATCTCAGCCGAGCAACAAATATTATCCAAAATTGCTTTCTCATCTACAATTTTGGAAACTAAATCATTCAAAAGAATTAAATCTCATGCTAAAAGAACAACAGAGAAATATAGACTTCATATTAAGAATCATAAACGAAATCAAAACATATATAAAACGTAATCAAAAATTAAATAAACATTTCGCAGAAACAGAAAGTGAAATTGAGTGACAGATAAATGCGATTCAAAATACCAGCATTGAAGATAAATAATATTCGCCGATGAAAATTTCGATGAAAAGAAAAGATCTCCGGCAAATCGAGATAGAGGAGAAAGAGAAGAATGTCAAAAGCGAAAAAAGATAGGTGAGGAGAAGTAGGGCTGTTTTGTGACGACTTTAAAAAAACAAAAAAAAGGAAAATTATAATTATGCCTTGTACTTTTGGCGACTTTAGCAACGATCCAAAAATCAAATTCGCTATTAAAATTAATTCCAAAATTTCACGTTGTAAGGTTTGGGTTTTTCACGTGGTAACTAAAATTTTTAAAAAATGCATGCGGTAATCTCGTGGTTTACATAATTGTTCCACCTTGATCATTTTGCACATAAAAACGTTAGCAAACATTAATTTCAAAGCTTTAAGGTTGTTGTACGTTTATCTATACGACTCATCATTTCAATTGCCATGTGTTTCAACACTTCCCCCAAAACATAAACCTCAGCTATACCATCTTTCATCCAAATTATATTTATCCCTCAAATCCAAAGACGGTAAGTTAGAATTTATATTTTTGGGTAAAAGGTTGAAACTAATAGCATTTAAAAAGGTGAGTCGCATAAATAGGCGTTACAAAAGCCTTAAAGCTTTGAAATTAATGTTTGCTAATGTTATGCTAACGATTTATGTGCAAAAAGGTCATGATAGAACAATTTGGTATACCTCAGGGTTACCGCGCGGATCTTTTAAAAGTTTTGGTTACCGCATGGAAAACCCAAAACCTAGGAGTTACCATGTGGAATTTTCCAATTAATAATCTAATTTAATAATAATTGTTTCTGCTAAGAAACTGTCAAATTTGTAAGGGGATGTTAAGAGGGAAGTACCTTCAAATTAAGGGAAGTGAGATGATCTGACCGCCGCGCGTGGTGTTCCTGCATCAACCAATAGGAAAACTAAACCGGGGGCTGATGTCCCGGAAAAGCCTTCCGATGCTTAAGTCGGACCGGGGAAATAGTATGAAGTAATATGTGAGTTTCGAGAGTTGGATTGCGTAACCTAGTTACTGAAGTGAAGTCTCCTTCTTAAGGTCGATCTCCTGGAAGTTAGGGAGGTTATTGCTGTGTAGGTAACTATTGGAAGTTACCTCTGTGTTAGAAGAGACATCATGGAGGGTAGTTATCGGGAGTTAGGAGTAGTTTATCAGGAGAAGTGCCTTTGACCCGGGCAAATTAATGAACTGCAACCTTGTTGTTGGTCTTCTTCATTTGACCAGATTCAAGGTGGTTGCCTTCGATTGACAAGCCTGACCTTTGACCCGTTGGCTAGGAGTAACTTGGGTCCTTTTAAGAAGCTGGGGTTACAGCCCCTAAGAATAATAATAAGGAAAATTACCGTAAATAATACAAATTTTTTGTTAATTACTCTACAATAATACCAACTATTGATTAACCATTAATAATACCAACTTAGAGGGTGTTTTCCTATAAGATCTCTAACATGTTAAAAATCAAACTATACGAGATGATAAGACAAAAAAAATTGGTATATTATTTAATAAACTAAAGTTGGTGTTATTTTAGTAAAATGTCCCTCTAAGTTGGTATTATTCATGATTAATCAATAGTTGGTATTATTGTTGGAAAATTAACAAAAGGTTGTATTATGTCATTAAGCTGAAGAACGAGATCATCTGTTTGGTGTTTGCCGGTTTATTCGGGAGGTTCATTATCATGTTGTTGTTGTTTTCTCTTTTCCTTGGTCTCTGCCTTTGTTCAATTAAAGAGTAAGCTTAGTAAGCGGACGAGCACAAAGGCCCGTATCACTGTGATGTTGTGGATTGAGATTATGTTTCAGATTTGGCCTTAAAGGAATGCTCACATTTTTGAGGGGGCTATTTTATGTAGCTTCTAAGCTAGATGATAATTTAAAGGTTAGTCTTATTGTTTAGATTGGTTGTTGGCTTTTTGTTGTTTGTTTTGGCCTGCTTGTTTTGGCTTTTGGTGCTTTTTTTTTCTTGTTAAGGAAGTGTTTTTTTCTTTTTATAGCCTAGGTTGTTAAGTTAATATATTCCTCTTAATTACCAAAAAAAATTGCAGTTAATTACTATTGATTGACTCAAAATACCCTCAACTATCATTTAACTTGTATACCTCTAAATATTGATAATCAACTTTATATACCTCGAACTATTTCAAATTGACTCAAAATACTTGAAAAAACAACCGATTGAAAATAATGTACATAGTGCTCAAGGGAAAGTATTACAATACTTGGGGATATATAGATTTAAATGATAGTAAAGTATAATTTTATGTCAAACAGCAATAGTTAGGAGTATTTTTACAAATTTCTTTAATCTAATTTAGTCACCAAGACACCAACTACTTTATTCAACGAAACAATCTTCGCAAATGGGTAAATGAGACACTTTAAAAGTAAAAATAATGATATGTGTTGAATTGGCTCAAAATACATTATTATTTAAATGTGAGCACTTTTGATTTTAAAGTGACTGTGAATTACAATTTTAAAGTAATTAATTATAATATTAGTTTAATCAATTATAAAAACAAGTTGATTTTATGGATCTTTCTCATAGTGAGGAAGTAAGAATTGTTTTATCACTTTACTTCTATGAATCAATTATGTCTTAATCAAAACATGTCCCACATTTACAAAAAAAAAAAATGCTAGAAAATTAAGTATAAATTTAAGTTTAATGTGAGAAGTATTATTAGTTTTGTTTAATAGTAGTGAATATAGTATAGGCAGCTAAGACGTAGAAAGTATACACATCATATCATATCATAAAATCATATTACCATACCATCTTATCATACAATATTATAAAAGAACTGTGAAATTTCACATGTCGAATTTATAGAATTTTGCCTAAAGTAGTTGGGCAAAAGGTGGAGGTGAGTACTGGGGGTTCGTCTTTGCTTTCAACGGTTGGAAAGGAAGTGGGGTTGCAGCCGGTTTTGTCTTCTTTTGAACAAGAATCGGGTGGAGAGAATGTGGAGATTGTGGGACTGGATAAAGGGGTGCATGATAAGGAGGGTGCTTCTCAGGGGGATGCGGTCTTTGTTCGGAAATGGAAACGTAAGGCTCGGAATGCTCAGGGGGTTGTGGAGTCGAAAGGGAGGGGAAGTATTAATGGAAAAAGGCAGGGGAATTCTGTCATAATGGAGGAGATGCATTATGAAGGGCGTGGGGGTCAAAGAAGGCGCATGGATTGTATGGAAGTAGATGAATCATTTTGTTCAAAGGAGATTAGTGTGGCAGGTCCCACCTCTTGGACCCTCCAGGAGCCATGACGTCCTTATTATCTTGGAACTGTCGCGGGTTGGGGAGCCCCGAGGCGGTTCAATCTTTATCGGACTTGGTCCGACGTTTTGCTCCTAATATTGTCTTTCTTTGTGAAACCAAACGGTGGGATTCAGAGATGCGGTTAATTCAGAACAAGTTGGATTTTGCTCATGGAATTTGGGTAGAGGCGACGGGAAGATCGGAAGGCGTGACTCTTTTTTGGGCTAGTGATGTGGAGCTTGGTATTAGGGCGACTGGGGCTCGTTTTATTGACTTTGAAGTTAAGAATGACTCGGGTGAATTTTGGCGGGGCACCGGAATTTATGGGTGGTCTGAGGCCGGAAAAAAGGAGAAAACGTGGGAGTTGCTTCGTGATCTTGGAAAAGCTCCTAGTATGCCTTGGGTTGTCATGGGGGACTTTAATGAGGTACTTTATGAGTCGGAAAAGAAGGGCGGGAATCCTTGTGACCTTTCGGCCCTTTTGAGATTTCGTGAGGTTCTTGAGGATTGCGAGCTTCGAGATATGGGTTGTTCGGGTTATAAATTCACGTGGTCGAATAGGCGAGGGAATGATTTCATAGAGGAGCGGTTGGATCGTGGGGTTGCAAACGAGGCTTGGCTTGACTTGTTTCCCGCTTTTAGTGTGACGAACACTATTTGGGACTCTTCGGATCACCTTCCGATTTTGATTAAGGGGGCAATAAGAAGTTTCAATAGTGATCGTTCCGTTCCTTGGGATGAAAAGCCCTTTAAATTCGAAGCAAAATGGCTCCATGTTGAAAATTTTCGATCGGTTGTGGAAGATGCTTGGTGTTGTGCGGGAGCGTGTACGGGAAATAATTGGGCGGCTAAGGTGACTAAATGTGGGCACATATTAGGGAGGTGGGGGTCTCATACTTTTAAGGAGATTCATAAACGCCTTCGATGGCTTTTGAAACGTTTAGGACGGCTTCGAAAGATGACACAAACGATTGCCATTATAGAGGAAGAGGGGAGGGTGGAATTGGAAATTCGGGACATCCGCAAGAAAATTGAAACGGAAGCGTGGCAGCGCAGTAGACCTTTCGTTCTTAGAGACGGGGATAAGAATACTCAGTATTTTCATTATCGTGCATCTCATCGTCGGAGACGAAATTTTATTGAGTCCTTATTTGATGAGCATGGGATTGAAAGATTTGAGCAGGAGGATATAATGAGGGTTGTGCAACATTATTATAAAAATCTTTTTACTTCTTCAAGGCCCAAGATCTCTGTGGATCAATTAGATGGTGTCGAAATGCGAGTTAACGATAGCATGCGGGTGTCGATGTCTCAATGATTTTCCAAGGATGAAGTGGTGAATGCGTTAAAGAGTATGCATCCGGCTAAGTCTCCTGGGCCCGATGGACTTCCGGTTTTGTTTTATAATAAATTTTGGGACCTTGTGGGCGAGGAGGTGTGCGATTTGGTGTGTCATTTTTTAAATTTTGGAGGTATGCCTGAGGGGGTGAATGATACGACGGTGGTCTTGATTCCTAAGGTTAAGAGGCCAAAAGATGTGAAAGATTTGCGGCCCATTAGCCTTTGCAACATTTCTTATAAGTTGATGTCGAAAGTTTTGGCGAACCGTTTGAAGATTTTTTTGCCCGATTTGGTAGAGGATAACCAATGTGCGTTTGTGCCGGGGAGGTTGATTACGGATAATGTGCTTATAGCCTCGGAGGTTTTTCACTTTATGAAGATTAGTGGGGCTCGCAAGAACGGTTTTATGGCCCTCAAACTCGATATGAGTAAGGCATATGACCGTATCGAGTGGGATTATCTTCATGGTATCTTATTGCGTATGGGTTTTCCGGATCTGTGGATAAATCGGGTCATGGAGTGTGTATCATCGGTCTCCTTTTCTTTCTTGGTCAATGGGCGTTTGTCTCCTCCTATGGCGCCTCAAAGAGGGCTTCGTCAAGGTGACCCGCTCTCTCCGTACCTCTTTCTTTTATGTGCGGAAGGTTTGGGTGCGCTTTTAAAACAGGCTTTCTACTCTAAGGCTATTCATGGCATTTCGATAGCTCGGGGGGCTCCTACTATTACCCACCTTTTCTTCGTCGATGATAGTATAATATTTTCCCGGGCTAATATGGATGAAGCTAGGGCTATCAAGGGTATTTTGAGTCACTATGAAATTTTATCGGGTCAAAAGGTGAATATTGAAAAAAGTGAAGTGTCGTTTAGTTCCAAGATTGGGGCTCGGGTGCGGGAAAATATTTCATCTTGTCTTGGTTTTAAAGAAGTTGTGATTCATGATAAATACTTGGGTTTGCCGACTGTTTTTGATAAATCCAAACGGATTTCCTTTGCGACTATTCGAGACCGGATTTGGAAAAAATTACAAGGTTGGAAGGAGAAATTATTATCTCGAGCCGGGAAGGAGGTTTTGATAAAGGCTGTTGTTCAAGCGATCCCTTCTTATGCTATGAGTTGTTTTAAACTCCCGGGGGCTTTGTGCAAAGATATTAGTAGCATTATCCGGCGTTTTTGGTGGGGTTTTAAAAAAGATCGGAGGGGTATTTTTTGGAAGGCTTGGGATAATCTTTGTCGGCCTAAAGATTGTGGAGGGCTTGGCTTTCGTGATTTTGAGATTTTTAATCAAGCCATGCTTTCAAAGCAATTTTGGAGGTTTCATATTCGTCCTAATTCTCTTATCACCCGTATTTTTCGTGCTCGATATTTCCCTCATGGGGACTTGTGGCGTGCGACTCTTGGGTCTAATCCAAGCTTTGGGTGGCGTACCGTTTGGGGGTCCAAGAAGCTTCTTAGGGAGGGTGTTCGGTGGCGGATTGGGGATGGAAAGCGGGTTAAGGTGTGGGGGGACGCTTGGCTTGATGGGCCGGGCTCTGGGCGTGTGGTTTTGCCTAATAGGAGTTTTGATGAAGGGGTTACGGTGGATACTTTTATTGATGCATCAACTAAGGAGTGGCGTGAGGATTTGGTGCGTAATACTTTTCTTCCTATGGATGCGGAAAGGATCCTTCGTGTTCCGATTGGGTGCAATGGTGGATGTGACGAGTTGTGTTGGGTTTTTAGTAAAGATGGTGTGCTTCGGGTGAAGGATGTGTACAATAATGCTATGTCCCTTAAACCTTTTGCTTCGGCGTCTAGTGGTCCCGATCCGGTGTGGGCTAAGCTTTGGCGTCTTCGTGTTCCTCCTAAAGTGCGAGAATTTTGTTGGCGGGCGGCGTGGGATATTGTGCCTCATGGAGCTAATTTGTTTCGGAAAGGCGTGAAGGATTGTTTACATTGTGCTCGTTGTGGTATGGTTGAAAATCTGGGCCATGTGTTGTTTGATTGTAAATGGGCCCAAGCATATTGGAATGAGGCCCAGTTTCTTTCTCCCTCTTGTCTTCATGGGTCTTTTAGAGACATTTTTGACTTTCTTTGGAGGAAAAGAGGCCCAGATGCTGTTGAGCGTTTTGTTATGCATTGTTGGCAGGTTTGGAAGGCTCGGAATGATGCGGTTTTTAATCGGATTTATGACCCTCCTCGTCTTTGTATGCAAAAAGCTTGTGATTGGCTAAAAGAGTATCATTGTGCGCTTGATTATGGGTGGAAGGATAAAGGCCCTTCTCGTGTCTCAAGCCATTGGGCTAAGCCTCCTATGGGGGCTATAAAAATTAATTTTGATGGTGCTTTTTCGTCGTCGGAGGATAGATTTGGTTTGGGCATTGTGGCTAGGGACGATAAGGGGTCCTTCATTTTAGCTGCGGCTCGTTCGGGTTGGAATGCGGATTCGGCGGAGGAAGTTGAGGCTCGGGCTGTTTTATGGGCCTTACGGCTAGCCAAGGAGCATGATTGGCATCATGTTATTGTGGAGGGGGATTGTAAGATGGTTGTTGAAGCTCTAGTGAGATCTCGTAGGCGGTCTTTTCATATCCAGACTCTCATTGACAATTGTATATCGTTGAGTCACGATTTTTTGTCCATCTCTTTTGAGTTTTGTTTTAGGGAGTGCAATTTGGTCGCTCATAGAATTGGCCAATGGGCTCGTAGTAGCATTTGCGATATTGTGTGGGAGCGTATTGCCCCAATTTGGCTAGGGGACGTTTTGTATTCTGATTTTTCATTAATGAATGCTTAGCCTCCCTTTTCTTTCAAAAAAAAAAAAAAAAAGAATTGAAAAACTCCACATGACGATTTTATAGAATTATATTACATACATATAATAAGAACTGAAAAATTCCACATGACAATTGCTTAAAGTAGCATTTTTACATATTAAAATGTGATAATGTGAAATTCAAAAAAGATTTTATCACATTAATTATGATTTTAAGTATTAAATGTATGTTTTTCAAAAACATTTTATTAGTTCGAGTGAACCAATTAAAAAGTTTTTTGAAAGCTTTACATAGCTAGCCATGCATATCTTTTATAATATAATATTTCATCTAATTTAAAGAATATCAACATTATACGTATCATTAATTTTGTTGGAAATTTACAAATGACATGTTTAAGAGCTCTTTCATGTGTTTTAATTCAATCAAAACGAGTGAATTATTGGATTATGTGGACAATAAGTTTGCTAGCATGTCAATTTTGACGCAAAATTTTTTTTATAGAATCGTTTATTTCACAAAAATAGTTACTTTAGGACAAAATATATATATTCAATCAAGAAAAAATTACGTGTTAAAATATCTTATTTTTGAAAATACATGTTAAAATATCTTATCTCAATTATTATAGTAGTATAATTTGATTAATACAATTATAATTTGATAACAATACCATGCAATTGCATCTTTCTTAAAAATTTATATTTATAGGTATTTCCATACTAACAAATTTCATATATTGCGCAAGTTTGTATACTAGTTATCATATATTATCATATCTATAATCATATCATATCCAACAATATACTAAAAGAGTTGGAAAATGACAAGCATAAACTTTTAAGGCCCGTATTTAAATGAATTAATTTTAATCAAATCAAACAATACAATCATATCTTACAATATGGAATAATAAAAAAGTTAAAACATAGCAAATGACAATTTGATTATGATTGTTACAAAATAACTTTATGTGTATTTGTACATACATGTAATCACAAAACAACACCATTGGCAAGTAGAATGTCTTCTCGTAATCTATATGTTTCAATTACGAATAACTGCATGATCCATCACGAACCATAAAATAATCAAATGAAAAACAAAACAATTTAGGAAGATCTGGTAGGGATCTTTGCCAAGTATTTTCGATATAGGTCGAAGGTGCTCACATAGAAATTTTCTTTAAGCACTAATTCTCCCGGACGATACTTCGGACATAGAAATACAATGGACTGTAAGAAAAATATACAACATTGTGTATTCCCTAAAGATATGTTCAAACATGTACAATATTATAATATGTACGGATAATGATTTGCAACTTTTTTAGTCAAACAACTTGTATTTATGACAAAATAAATTGAAATTAACTGATTTTATCCCTTGCCACTCTACATATTGAGTTTCTTTCCTAATTGTGTTATTTTAGCACCATAATTCATATTAAATATGAGATTGACACATATGTTTAGCCAAGAGAGACAACTTAGCATGAACAAACAAGTTTGCTTATTGGTTTTTCACTTCATATTTATCCAGCTGTATAATACTTTCTGGAAATTATCTTAAATACCTCTAAATTATCAACAATAATCCTCCCTTATTTAGAGTATTTAGGAAATAATTGTATACACACAATGTATTTCTAATTCATCTTGTGCATCAATGTCAATGTCATAAAAATTGAATTGACACCTTGCATAACACACTTTATCGGTGATAATATTCTTTAATATCCATATGGATTGAATCAAACGAAATATCAATGTCATATAGATTGAATTGACACCTTTTACAACACATTTTACCGGTGATTTCTTTAATGTCTATATGGATTGAACCAAACGAATATGTTTAACCACTCAAAGATAAAGAACACACAACAAAAGGTCACACGCTTAACTTCACTTGACACTTTAAGGCCAGTATTTGTATCTATGCACAAGTTGAACGAAGTCGATAAGTTCATCTTGACTTCTTAAAGCAACCACACTTAAGCAACACTTTGGAATCATTTTATCTTTTGTTGCTTACAAACATTAAATAAAAGATTTAACCACCTTGAATCATAAGACTTGATGTTAACCGAGCGTTAGATTGAATTCTCTCACTAGTATTTGATTAGACTTAACCTAATTCCATTTGAAACACATAATGGAATTCCTTATCCAGGCTATCGTACAAATACATGCCATTATGATCCCATTTTTTATAAGTTCAAACATTAGACTCAATCGATATGTGGATTTCATAACTTATCAAATGGCACTTGAATATAAATGTTTATCAAAGCTTCTTTATAATCACACTAGATTGCTAGCGCGCAACATTGCTTTAATAACATATTATCTGAAACATGATTTGGTAATTACTATTTTATATATCACAACAAATCAACAATGTATGATTTTGTGGCAACTAATTTACTAGCAATAATTTAGTTTTAATAAATACCTTTTTATATATCAATGCACATCATTACAATATAAATTATTTTATCCTATTTAAAGAATTTTAATACAATACTCATTATTACTTTGTTGGAAAATGACAAATGGCATGTTCAAAAAGCTTTACCATATGTTTTTATTTTTTATTAAGAATGGGTGAATTTGCAGAAATACATAGGCAATAATTTTGCAAGCAAGTTAATTTATTTCTGCATATATAATTTCAAAAAAATTTTTAAATTTTACAAAAATAGCATATATTTTTTTTTGTCAAATGATATGTATTATATACCAAAAGAAGAGACAAACAGATGCTCGGGCTGGAAATTAACCCCAACTCGAGCCACCAAAAACGCTAACGCTCATAAAAATAGCATATATATATATATATATATATATATATATATATATATATAGGACAACATGAGCAAATCTTCGGCATGGAAACCAGTGATTGATAAGATAGAGAATAAGCTGAGTTCGTGGAAGGCTAAGATACTTTCGAGGGCTGGGAGACTTACATTAATCAAGAGTGTACTGAACAGCCTTCCAGTATACTTCATGAGTATGTTTAAAATGCCAAAAGTAGTGGCCCAGAAAATCGTCAAATTGCAAAGAAAATTCTTTTGGGGTTCTTCAGCATCTGATCATATGGTAGCTCCCCAGGTGAAATGGTCCACAATAGAACTCCCGAAGATGTTAGGTGGTTTGGGTGTAGGAAATATAACGCATAAGAACCTTGTTCTGTTGTTCAAATGGTGGTGGAGATTCTCAGGGAGTGACAATACATTAAGGAAACGTATTCTTGCCTCAGTGTATAGCATCAAAGGGCTGAAAGCAAGCTCAGAGTCTTTTGGCCAAATCAAGACGGGGACATGGGCTCAACTGATGTCAAATGACGCAGAAACAAGGAAAGTGAGAGAAATTGTTGAACATGGTATGTCGTATGTAGTGGGAAATGGTACAACTATCAGATTTTGGCACGATAAATGGAGTCCAGGGGGTCCTCTTAGCACATCCTTTAGCAGGCTATTTCTGATTTCAACCCAACGTGATGCAATGCTTGATCAGATGGGGACATGGAATGGAAACGATTGGGTATGGCAACTAAGATGGAGGAGGAGTTTATTTGATTGGGAGAAGGAGGATCTGGAAAGATTGAACCTTATTCTTGAGCAGACCAGGCTAGATAACAACAGCAGAGATGGGATTCAGTGGAATGGGGTTTCATATCAAAGATTCCCTATCAAAGAAATAGTGGAAAAACTGAACGAATCGGTGGTCCCGGTAATACCCAAGGAGGTCGCATCTTATGTTTGGAGGATCAAAGTACTTCCTAGGGTACACATCACTATTTGGTTGGCAAATCTTGAGAGGCTAAAGACCGGGGATTCTCTTGTGGAGAAAGGACTGATAGATCCAAGACAAGCTCTATGCCCGTTTTGCAATGAAGTTTTGGAGTCCAACTCACATATCTTGTTCACATGTCAGACTTCATGGAGATTATGGATGAGAGTACTACAGTGGTGGGGTATCGCAGGGGTACTACAAAACCAATGCACACTGTTTGTCCTCGCCTGGAGACGCCTAGCACCAAGGAGGAGCAAAGGGAGAGTATGGAGCCTCATTTTGGGTTGTGTATTGTGGTCCTTATGGTACGAGAGGAATAAGGTCAAGTTCAATCAAGGAACGCTGGATGAGGATCATCTATTCTACACACTACAGATTCGTATCAACATTTGGGTGAAGGAACTACTAGGGATAAATCTGTCACCATCACTAGGAGTTATAGATAGTACTTTTGATTATCATTTTTTGTAAATCCTCTAAAAAGGGGATAGGGAGAGTGTTTTGGTGTCATATGGGGTAGTAGGGCTAGGAGTATAGTGTATATGGTGTATTGGTTTTGTTTCTTTGGTGTTTTTGTATGCATAGCCCATCCCTATGCGTTGTATCGGATGGCCTGTTACTTGGTCCTTGGATCCAATGGCTTTTTCCCCTCGTGGGGTTTTTTTATGCCGGCGGCTACTAGGCTCCCAAGTTTCAGTGTGAGGTATTTTCATTCATATATATATAATTCCTAATTTGCAAATATATATATATATATATATATATATATATATATATATATATATATATATATATATATATATATATATATATATATATATATATATATATATATATATATATATATATATTTCGCAAATTGGGAAATCTTATTAAGAAAAACAAAAACACTGAAACTTGGAGACCCAAACTCTGCCGGCATAAAAAACCCCGCGAGGGGAAAAAGCCATTACAGAAAGGGGCCAAGAGACATGCCATCCAAACAACGCATAGGGATGGGCTATGCACCAGTTATACACCAAAAGACCTAAAAACTAAAAAATAAAAACAAAAAAACTAAACCTAAAACTAAAAAAACATAGAAAAATAACCCAACATTCCACACCATACAATGAAGCCAAACAAACCCTAGGAGCCCACAAGGCCTAGAGCCTGAAGAAGATCATACACTGAAGCACCATCATATAGACGAAGTTCCTTAGCCCAAAAACCAAAACGGAGACGAAGAGCAAATAAAAACCGACGAATATCAGGCACCTTTCTCTCAAACTTGACCGCATTGCGCTCAAACCAGATAGACCATAACGTACATCCAAAAACCAACCACCACATATCTTTCCATCGGCGAGATCTCACCAAGCCCCCCCATGCGAGTAGAAAATCAGCACATCGAGAATGAAGAACGCCGTGAATACCCCACCAGTTTAATATATACATCCAGACCGCCCACGAAAATGAACAAGTAAAAAGAACATGAGAATTAGTTTCCACAAAATCCCCACAAAAAGGGCACATAGCATCCGTAAGAGGAAGAACCCCAACATCTAACAACCTATCGCTAGTCTTAAGCCGCTCCAAACAAGCCATCCATAATGTAATCTGTACACGAGGAGGACAAAGAATACGCCAAAGATGAGTAGCAACACCCCTAGGTAGGAGAGGATCACATCAGAGAAAACCTGCTCGGAGATATGCTTCGTAGGATATGAGAGGGACGACAATTGACGCCAAGAAACACTGTCACAACCCACACGACTGACCGAGTCAAGAATCGCCTTAAGCCACCCAACCTCCCCCACCTCCCAATCATGTAACACCCTACGCCACTGTAAGTTCCACACCCAACCTCCATCATGTTGCTCCCCTATCTGAGATACAAGACACTCCTGCTGTAGAGACAACTCAAATAGTCGCGGAAAAACCTGTTTAAGCACCCCATACTCGCACCACCGATCATACCAGAATAATGTCGAATCCCCAGACCCCACTCTAATAATCATCCCATCTTCCACAAAACGACGAATCTTCGCAGTAGGTTCCTCATTACGAACCAACTGGCCCCATATACCATCCCTAACCCCACCAAAAGCCTCCATCGATGCCTTTGAGCCTCTAATATTATGAACAGACAACAAAATCCGTTTCCACAGGGTATTATCCGCCTCAGAAAACCGCCACCACCATTTAAACAAAAGAATCAAATTTTTATACAAAATATTCCCCACCCCCAGACCACCAAGACACTGCGGAAGTTCAACTGAGTCCCACGCAATCGGGGGGACAGCCCCCCGTCCATCACTAGTCTCACCCCAAAAAAACCGACGCTGTAGACGAACAAGTTCAAGGGCCACCGCCTTCGGGACTGTAAAAATACTCATATAATAGATGGGTAAGCTATTTAGGACACTTTTAATAAGGGTAAACCAACCAGCCCTAGACAGCGTCCGCGCTTTCCACGAAGCAAGTCGATCCTGAACCTTCGAAATAATAGGTTTCCAGGCCGACACCCTACTCATACTATCCCCAAGGGGCACCCCAAGATAAGTAAAGGGACACATAGAGTGAACACAACCAACCATCCGAGCAATACCCTCAGCCCACCCCACATCTTGCGCATTCCACGTAATAAGACAAGATTTACCATAATTCAAATACAAGCCCGACATCACAACAAAAATATCCAACACCCGAAAGTAATTAGCCATACAAATATCATCCCTTGGAACAAAAATCAATGTATCATCAGCAAATTGCAGGAGCGTCAGCCCAACCTTATCTTTACCAACCTCCATCGGCGCAATCAAGCCTCGACGTTGCGCCCTATGCAATAACACCACCAACACCTCGGTCACTAAAATGAACAAATATGGGGACAGAGGATCCCCCTGCCGCAACCCCTTCTCCATCTTGATAGGTCGAAGAGGAGACCCATTCAGAAGAATAGACATAGATGCAGATTCAACACAATTCATGATCCACCTTACCCATTTACACCCAAAACCTAACTTTATCATCACAGCTCTCAAAAACCCCCAACTCACGGAATCATACGCCTTTTGAAAATCCAATTTCAGCAATGCCACATGCACCTTTCGTTTTTTAAGCCATCTCAAAGACTCATTAGCAATCAAAACCCCATCCAATATCTGACGATTCATCACAAACGCACTTTGTGATTCATCAATCAACGGAGCAAGAACCGCTCGTAACCGAAACGAAAGGAGCTTAGAAATAATCTTATAAAGGACGCCTACCATACTAATCGGACGATACTCATCCAACGTGAGTGGAGTCGCCTTCTTAGGAATCAAAGTAACCCACGTGATATTAAAACTCTGAGCCGAGTCCCCCGAAACAAAAAATTCAGTCACAAATCTATATATATCCTCCTGCACCAACTCCCACATCTCACGAATGAATTTAAAATTAAAACCGTCATACCCAGGAGCCTTATCAGTCCCACAAGCCCAAACCGCCTGCTTAATCTCCTCACGAGAAGGAATAGCCTCCAAAAAAAGAATTCTGCTCAGCCGATATCTTGGAGTGGTCATCGAGATCAAACTCAAACTCAGGCACCGGCGCTTGCGAAAAACGCTCAACAAAGAAATCTTGTACCACAGCTTGGAGATTAAGAACCCCTTGTATCAGACGCCCATTATCCCGAATCTGAGAAATATCTTGCCGCTTCCGTCGAAACAAGGTGGACAGATGAAAAAATTTAGTATTCCTATCCCGCAAACTAATACCAGCCGATCGTGCTTTCTGTCTCCAAATTCTTTCCCTCCGGAGCAAAGATGAATCAAGAAGAGCTTGAAGCGCATTCAAACGGGCCACTTCTACCACATCCAAGTCCCTTTGGTCACTAATCCTATCTACCATATGAATCTAAGCCTCTAACTCCGAAATCTTATTATCAAGCTGCAGAAAGTGTCGCTTACTCCATTTATGAAGAGGACCCTTAAACACTTTAAGCTTAAGGGGAAGAGAGACATCAGGCAAATTACCCCACTCCTACACTGCAAACTTCTTAAACTCCGGATTCAAGAACCAAGCATCAAAACTCCTAAAAGGCTTGGGGCCCCAATTCACCACCGACTCCAAAGAAAGCATTAGGGGATTATGATCCGAAAAACTACGACCCTTCCACTCAAAGCCAAAGAAGGGAACTGCTGAATCCACGCCGCACAACATAACCCCCGATCTAATCTACTCCTCGAACCATTACGACGCCAAGTAAACCTAATACCCCGGAGTGGAATATCCAGAAAACCCAAATCGTGAAGCCAATCAGAAAAATCACGCATACTTAAGTCACACCTAAACGACCCAACACGCTCGTCGGCATGAAGAATAGTATTAAAGTCCCCCATTAAAAGCACAGGCTTATTAATCCTCAACACCAAACTTTTAAAAAATACACGCGGTAACCCTGTGGTTTATGTAAATGTTTCATTATGACCTTTTTGTAGATAAAACGTTAGCAAATGTTAATTTTGAAGCTTTATCGTTGTTGTATGCATATTTATGCGACTCACCATTTCAAATGCCATCAGTTTGAACCTTTTCCCAAAATATAAACCTCAAATCTACCATTTTTCATCCAAATCATATTTTTTCCTCCAAATCCAAAGATGGTAGAGTATGGGTTTATATTTTGGGGGAAAATGGTTGAAACTGATGACATTTAAAATGATGAGTTGCATATATAGACGTACAACAGCCTTAAAGCTTCGAAATTAATGTTTCCTAACGTTTTGCTAACATTTTATATTCGAAAAGGTCATGGTGGAACAATTTGGTAAACCTCAGGGTTACCATGTGGATTTTTTTAAAGTTTTGGTTACCACGTGGAAAACACGAAACGTCAGGGTTACCACGTGGAATTTCCCAATATTTTTTATGATGACTTTGCTAGATTTTGGTCAAAGGCCCTACATGTTATGAACTCCAATAATTTGTATTATCTAATAAGCAAAAGTATGAACCGTGTATAGCACGAGTATAATCCTAGTACATCTACTAATTTAAAAACGCTTTGTGCCAAGTGTCACTATACAATTCATTTTGAAAGCACTTTGTCAAGTGCCACACTTATAATATTAGATTGTTGTTTTAGAACTCATCCCTTCATCTTCTGATCTAATTCAATTAAAACTATCAATAAAAAGTTTTATTTCGAGTGATTTTAATACAATACTTGACATTGACATAGACTTTACAAATTCATATTCATATTAATATTAATAGTAATGCCGTCTTTACTTCTATAAGAGAATATAACTCATAAATTGATGTAAGGCTAATCAATATTAGGAAATTTCTTTTAACCACTCCCTTCACATTCCCTAATGCACTTACAAAATAAGACTAATATAAAATTAAAGTAGTATATATTGAAAGTAACTCATGGAATTTGATTTAACTTATAAATTACAACATATGTGATTGTGCACTAATTTATGTATTCATTTTCAAGATATAATTCTAGCATCCGATTTAAGAGGTAATATTCAATCATACTACTATTCAACTACATATCACTATGCATGATAACATCATTAACACTTTAATTAATTAAGTATTACTTCTATTATGTATGATTATTACACTTAGTATAAATTTGGTAATGCTTAATTGATAATTATCATGCATTATTAAGCAATGGAGAAAGATTTTATATGAGGTCTTTGTTGAATTTTGTAAAATGTCCTACATGCAATTAACCAAAACAATTAATAAAAACAAAGTGAACCTACGTCGTGCATGACAAACATCTTATTAATACAATTGTTAAATAGAATGTCAAAAGATTTGATATGATTAATTCTTCTAGAATAATAGTTAACAATTGTGAAGTTTCAGCCGTGTACAGTTTAAAGTTATGTTGTATATTTTAGAGTTATACAAGTAACCGAAAGAGTTTGAAAGTAATGTGACAAAGATATATATACTAACTCATTTATTAGTGTTGATAATGTTATTTAGCTATTTTAGTCTCTATGCTGCTAATGATCTTCAAACAATAATGCTAATTAATTCTTTTCTATGTAGGGCTGTCACCTTCTGAGGGTAAATTGACCGCTTTCCTCTAGTATTCCCCCTCAAGGGAGTACGGGTATAGATTGTCTGTTACATTTTCTCACCCAGACCCTGTTTTCGAGCGGGATATTAGGTTGTTGTTGATTATGATAATGTTATGTACATGCTAAAAAAAATCTGAAATTTAAAAATTATACATTTCACAATGGATTTGTATCAATCTACATAACTGTGTTTGCTCAGTAACATTGCTTTCATATGAACAATCATGTCTTTAATTTACGTTACTAATCATGCGAGACATTGAACAAAATTTTCATATTAATAAACTCAACTATTCATAGATTCAAACACATCCAACTCTCATTTAACATAAAATATACTGAACTATTCAAGTTCTCTACTAAAATATTT